>JAPYZD010001157.1:584-23859 GCA_030522725.1 Ichneumoninae sp. B BG-2022a | reverse complement strand
TGCTGCAAAAAAAAAAAGGGGGCAGAGGGGTTTCGTAAGTGGTTTAGAGAGAAAGACTACCTCGGATGTTTATAGGCAGAGCTTCGGGGCACGCTGTTCCCAGCTTGGGCGCCTGTAACGCCTATTATAAATTACTCTTCCCCGCGATATTCAGACACTTTGAGAGTTCGGGCCTCTCCCGTGGATATTCGCGTTCCGCCATAGTGCTTCAAACCCCCTCGTTCTCGTCGTCGGTACGAACCGTTCGTGTTTCCGTTACCTCCTCTTCACGCTCTCGCTATTAATCTCATCGTTCCCTCGCGACGTCTTGCGCACACTCGATATATTAATTTTCCTCTTGCAAACGCGCGTTTGCAACGCGCAAGAGGGGTGGGGGGAGGGGGTTGGCCTCTGCGTAGCAACCCGCCTGTAAAACCTATTTTCGTACAGCTAACGCGAACGACGCGAAACTTCCTCGAGTCTTTAATCATCGGGTGGTCATGCCATGGAAAATATATATCGCGTACGCGAACGCACGGGCTTTTGGGCCCGCAATATACAATGGCATCTGCGACAAACGGGGCTGGCAAGCGAAGCGTTTATTAGATTTTATAAATTGTGTAGCACCTTGAAAAAAAAGAAAAAAATATATTACCGAATCAGCAACTGAGCTCCGTCGGTAAGGAAAACTGTAATCCATATATGTTTTTTTTTGTCGTATACTTTTTGTTGTGACAAGCAAAATTATCGGCATCGACATATCGATTATAGATCGGCATCAATAATGTTCGGTCTAATTTTCGGTTCAGCCCAAAACGTTTAGGAGCTTTGAGAAAAATTAATTACAATTTTTTGTTATCGACCGAGTCAGTCCCGCATTCGCCTCAAGGTGATGTGAAACCTTGAGGGATCCTGTTTCCTCTTAACTCGAAAGTTTAGGGACCCTTAAAAAAATAGTATTAGAGTCTTTATTATCGATCGCGGCCTCAGACGGTAGTTAAACAACCCGGTCGATAATGAAAACGTTTAATAATTTTTTTTGTCTTACAGTGCTGACCAAAAGCTAATTCTTATTGGCTCAAAGTAACCGTGAGCATAGAATGAAAAACATCGGAGCTCTCCAGTCGGGTGGCACAGAAATTGTCGAGCGAATTGGCATATTTATTTTATTACTCTCTCGCCTCTCCGAGCTTCTCTCGAGATCTCGCGCGCCACTTTGCACCGGCCAATTTTGCATACAACAGCCACATATTACAACCCTGTTGGTCTCGACGGAACAAGAGTATTACATATATATATATGTGTATATATATAAATGAGGGTGTGTGTTCCCAGCGACAAGAGTGACGAAGCACTCGACACCCGCGAGAGTCGAAAGGATCTGGGCCGCGGGGTATGCGACTTCGCTGCGGTGCAGGCGATACGGCGAGTGTGTTATTGAGAGGGCGGGGCGGCGAGAGGCCGCCGATGTCGCGCTGGAGAGAGAGGACCGTGCGCGGCTAATTGGAACTGGCGCGATGAAGAGTACCACCGAAGCATCGCGACAGCGTATATTTATACCGCTCAGTGAAAAACAAAAACCCCGATGAGAATATATGTATATGCATATAACGCGAATAGGGTACGATCAAATTGAGGGGCAGAGGTGTACGTTTGTTAAAAATAGAGCAAGTGCCCAAGAAGTTCTTACACGTCGAAAGCTCAGCGAATTCGTTGCCCCGAGAATATGCCGGGTCACTGAAACGGTGTAAAAAGTCCCGTGAATTTCCTTGAACAAATTATCATTCATTTTGTTTTTTTTTATTTTATTTTTTTTTTATTTTCGAAATTCAACCTATCAATACCAATAGGAGTAACCGATTAAGGAAGCTCCGACATCGATGTCTATTCTATAAAAAAAAGAACGATCGATTTAATCATAATTAAAAATATTGTTTATAATTGACGAATTGACAAATTTACGCACAGGTAAATGTAATTCAATTTTTCAAACATTAGTGAAATTTTTATTATTTTAATTTTTTTTGCTGTTAACGACGCATCATTAAATAATTCCAGTGAGACGGTTACGTCTCGTGTCTGTCGATCTATGCCGGCCGGTACTTAAGCTACGTTCGATCGGGTACTTATTTCAGCGATCCACTCCCGGGAACATTGATCTAATAACATTGTGGCGTGTCGAGGGCACTTCGAACTTTGAGTAGTGTACCCAAGGATTCCAAGAGTACTTAGAGAGAGATATTACTCATCAGCGGGAAGTAAACGGGTGCTTTGCTATAGTTAATATTTAATCGGCGTTACAGAGCGTGTACTCGGTTATAAACTTTGAAGTTTGAGAGAGTTTCCGAAACTTTTGCTCGATATTCCTACAACAACTACTAATTCATCTGCTTACAGTCTGAGCTGTACGAAGTACAACATTTACAGAAATAAAAAGGTCTGTCCCAAATTCCATAATTTCTATTATTATTATATTTAGTATATATGTATAGATATTGTATTTAATAAGAACAAAAAGTATTCATGACAAGATTCTAAAAAAAAAAAAGAAAAATAGCAGCTCGTAAACTCGACGTCGTCCTAACGAGATATCGAAGCCGTTCGAAATATCGGATATTAAATTACCCCCGTCGGTACTGTGGGAGGATGGTTGTGTCGAGGTAGAGAAGCCTCGGCTCTAAAGCAGCCTCTCAGCATTGAGTATCACCGCTCACGCTCGTGTACCACCTACAACGAGCGTCGAGGAAAAGCCCCCCTCCTCACCCTGTATAGCCCCTGACAACGCAGCAATCACTGCCTGGCATCACTGACGCTGTACTGTATATACCGACCCCTCGCCACTTGCAACGCGAATACGCCTTTTAATCAGATTTATCGGGGAGTGAAATCGTAATTAAGCGAGTGACACTGTGGGGAATTGTGGTGAGGTTCGAGAGCCTCGCCCCGTGACACCCAACCCCCCTCTCACTTTACTATGCACGTCTCCGGGGCTCTTAATTGTCCAAAGATACGCTGCCGACACTCTGTCGTTTCCGTTCCAGAAAGCCTTCCAGCTATCCGTACACGAGACCATTATTCTTACAATAATTCATTTTTGTATTACTCGTCTCGCTCACCTGCGGACGATACTCTATTGTTTTATTATTATTATTATTTCGGAAAACTCGTTTTGTTCACCCGAGCAAGATTTGTAATTATTCTAACAATAGTAATTACAAATACTCGTTTCGCCGGTGTTGAGTTAAAATTTCTCAGCGAACAATACAGTTTATCCCTCATTATTCTCGGGGTATGCTTTTGCAGATGTGCCGCGGTTCGCGAACACCGGTGTTAGCGGGATTCGAGTGTTGCAGGAAAGCAGGGAAGGAGATTTATACATAATTCGTGGACTCGGAGCTAGATTGCATACACTTGTCCCATTTAATCCTTCGCATGTATATATAGAATCCTGGATGAGGAAGTTACTCAGATTCACTGGTTAGCAAACTTCAAACATGCTCGTTTGATTTTATTATTTCAAAATTTTATAAAATTTTTTTTGTAAAAAACCTCGACTTGAGTCGTCGGTAAAAACTTAAAGTTTTGCGAGTTGCATCGAGAGTAGTGATAATAACGCACGTTACATCGTGCCGACACGAAATGAATTCGAAGCGACGCTGTTATGCAGGGGCTCGTCACGTGTCAAGTCCAATAAACCATGCGAATCATACCATCATAATCATCGCATCAAATGCTCACGATAATTGCGTCCTGTCGTGGCTGCAATTGAGAGAAGCCGAGAGTTGTGGAACGGGCGCGCGCTAGAGAACCCCTCTTTAATTATTTATAAACCCGTACGAGTCATTCGCGCGCATGTCCCGTTGGTTCTCGCATACCGCAAAATCTAACGCTTTCATCTTCTTTTTAAGTTTGACAAACTACGAGCCGGTATAATACAACACGCGGGGCACGTCGGGCTGCAGCTGTTGAGCGCAACTTCGTAGCACGTTCCAAAATTACCCTCGCACAGACTTCTTTACCCGATGTTATTGCGAATTCATTGGAGCCACCGGCTCGCATCGTGACAACAATTCCGATACAAACTCAATCCCAGGTAACGCGAGCCTTCGCGGAAAAGGAAACGGTTCACACGTTTCACAAACTTGGCGACGAAATATTTTTCAATTATCTCCTGGATATATTTAAACCAAATAAACACGAAATAACAAATAAAAATAGATTCAATTAAGTGAATTCAATAATCTATTTAATAAGAATTTCAAGGACCCCGGAAAAAAAGATTCATTTAACATCTCAAGGACATCTCAAGGTTCAAATCGTGACGACATTTCCGATTCAAACTTAATGCCAGCTAAGTCGATGCTTCGCGGAAAGGAGAAAACGGTTCATAGGTTTCAGAAACGTGTCCACGAAATACTTTTCAATTATCTCGATGATATATTTAAATGAGTAAAAAGTAGTGAACGAATAAGACAACATTAAATTCAATGAATTCTGCAACATATTCAATCAGATTTTTAAAAACCTCCGTAGAGATTCAAGAACAGTAATGATTAAAAAAAATTAATTTAATCGACGACTTTTCTCCCATCTTATTATAATTTCCTATGGCGAGCGTACCACAGAGTTAAAGATATCGAAGATTCGCTTGAAGCTCCCCGAAGTGAAAGAGTCTTGTAGAGACAATAAGCCCGAGAGCTTTTGAGGCCGTACGAAGAGAAGAAAAAACGACACACGAAGTTACGAAGTTGGAAGGGGAAACGCCCGAAGCCTTGCCCAGACATCACACGTCTGTCTCAAGCAACTTCGTTCGTGCCGGCAATGTAATTGTCATATGCTGCCCTTTGTAATCGGGGTAGGCTCGGGTGTTATACTTTCACAATTACCTGTCGTTCTGCACGACGACAAAAGTATACGTTAACGAGCTGCTGCAACATCGCCAGACCGGTAGCAAAAGGGTAGAGTATGCACCAGGTTTATACATACGCAAGAAACACAAATACAAACAGGTCGCGGGGGGGGGGGAGAGAGAGAGAGGAGAGCTAGTAAATATGCACTGGATAAGTGTGCGCTATACCTTCCTTTCTGTTCCGTTCTCATTCACCCGCCTTCTATCCGTGCATATTAGCACGTGCCGATGAGTTTCCGCGTGCACAGCAACGCAACAAAGACCAACGACAATCCACGAGAGCGGAGATATGAGCCGCATGGCTGGAAGGCACTGCGAGCTTCGTACCGTCGAAGATCGAGCGGGCAAAAAATGAAATAAAAATATCATAGACCGAAATGTATCGCAACAAAAAAAAAATGTGTTTGGAGATCCACAGCTATGCGACGATCGGGACGAACGTGTTGCCGCGTACAAAGTTCTCGCGACGATTGTATACGTAGAACAGACAGGAAAGACGGAAGCTCGGGCCCTCCCCGGATACGGCACAACAGCGTACGAAGGGACGAAGGGAGAAATCAAGAAACTTGAGAGAACGTTCCTCGATCGTTTGCGCACCACACTGATGCGTCCTATTCACGTACAGCGTGAAAAACTCAGATGAAAAGGAAAACTCTGCTGGACCGGTTGCCAACGGTGCTGCACCCCATTTAACAAAGTTACACACTACCGAGAGGGTACCAACGGCTACGATATAACTATACATATAGATATATTATATATATATATATATACTTGACGCTGCTTCGGCAAACGCCCCTCGAGAAACCCCTTCGAAAAATTCCCTCCACCAGCGGAGAGGTTACCCACTGGCATACCCCCTGCGGATTTTCTCGAGGGTCTCCCGCAAGGTTGACTCAACGTCGGTCCTTTTTCTGTACATCGTTCGCCGCCGCTCAGGATTCACGCAGGGCCACAGTGAAAGTTCCGATACTTCCTCCTCAATCTTTCCCGCACATTGTGAATCGCGTTGGAATGCGGCATTAAAGCGCCACAGTAAAGGATTGATTCGCGATCGCCCCGAGGATTGATTCTTGATCGCTCCCGTTATCGACATTTCTACTCCCTACCTGATTGCCCTGGTCACCTGCTCGCCAATGCTCGGCCCTTTCCGGGCTAGCTATCTTGTGTGCTGTGCCGAAATTTAGGGAATATTTAACGGCAAGTAAATTTACCGTGATAACCGATCACTAGAGCCTCCAGTAGCTTTTAAGACATCCCGAGCTTAAAGATAGAATCGCGTGATACATATGGGCGTTAGGTCGGTACTAATTCGCATTCGTTCATCGTAAGGGATCGCATAATCAGTTACCGGAAGCCTTAACGCGTATGTGTGAATCGGTCACACCCCAGGGAACGGCAACGACGGTTCCAAAAACCGAACAAGCCAGGGAGGCTGCCGACTATTTCGCAAGTAGAAGCGCCTGCTGCGCAGAATATCGAAACGGATGAAGTAGTAAGACGCATTCAATCATACACCGCTCGACGGTGTACGATTGTCGTAACGGAAATGAATCGTACAGCGCAAAAAAGTTACAAATGTTCCCAACTTCGTTTAAGTTGACACTTGCTCAATTAATTAGTTTAATTAACACTTGCTCAATTAATTAGTTTAATTAATACTTGCTCAATTAATTAGTTTAATTAACACTTGCTCAATTAACACATAAAAAGCTCTATATCGCCATTTTACACCACAAAAAGTTTACGTATTCATAGGTGACATATTAATTTGTAAGATTACAACATTTCGTTGTTACACTCGTCAACTATAGCACCTTTAAAACATAATACGTCCAATATACGCCACATGTGTAAAACTACACGCGAGCAGCCTTCAGCCGGCGGGGAGGAAAGACGGAGTATGTTATTAGGCAGGTAAGATGAACCTTGTACCGACTGTTGACCGTTAATCACATGCCAACCCGCCATGTGGTTCATCTTACCTGCATAATAACAGTTTCGCTCATCGAACGCCCTCTCGAAACCGGTCATCCCTCCCCGCCGGCGTTAGGTTGCGCGCGTGTGATTTTACACATGCTTTTAAAGTTGTTACGTTCGCGACTGTAACAATGAAATGTCGTAAACTTACAAATGAGTCACATATGAATAAGTAAACTATTTGTGGTGTACTAACATGGCGGTGTACAATCTTTAATCTGTTAATTGAGCAAAGTTAGATATTTGTCGTGCACACTTGAAAGAAGTTGTGAACGTTTGTAACTTTATTGCGGTGTACGATTTATTTCCGTTATAACGAGCGAGTGTACGATTGAACGGTTAACGGTTCAAGGCTCCTCAAAGGAGGCGCCCTCAAATATACGAAGTTCGAACCGGCACAGATGCGAGGTAACATATGAATCTGCACATCACAATTAATGCACATTTGTATGTACCACTATGTGATTCTGCACTATAGCGAACGTACGGCGGCGTTTTCAATGCACCTACATTCGTATATTTCCATTTTCTTACACATCATTATTCTTGCACGTTCAGAACACGCCTACATTCTTACTTTTTACTTTCGTACACCTTCTTCTATCTAAACGGTAATAAGTTTAGATGTTTGATGCATTACACCCGAAAAGTACTCTCCTGTCCAAGCTACCACATGCACTTACAGCTAAATAAAAATCGTATGGACGTTCAATGATTTGCGCGCTCAACATGACATCTCGTCATCGGTCGATGCGGTGCAATATGGGTTTCACCAATTCCAAACATTGAGAACCGCAACTAGCTCATCGATAAAACGAAGTGCAAGTTGAATGTTTCAGCCTCAAACCGACGCGTGTCGGTTGGAACTCCGTACATTTGAAGGCGCCTCCCTTGAAGTTGCGTTAGATTCCTGGTATGAACAGTGTGTAACAGAGAGGTAACCGAGTCTCCCGTGAAATTTCCCGATTGGAGATTCGTCGATAATCATTTATTTATTCGTAGGCGCTTTTCGAGTTCCAAGACAGATGACAGGCGATAGAAGCTTGTGGTACAGAGTCCCGCGAGGCTAGAGATTCTCCGCGAATATCGTGATGTGTCTTAAGTTGGGCATATTGAAATATACAAACATTGTAGCAGGATGTAACTCGATGCATATAACATTGCGATATTTGTCAGCTCACGAAACCGCGGCACAGTCCTTCGCTGGGTTTAATGGAACGAAGGGTGATCGGAGAGCCGTCGACCGTGGTCGCTGCCGACATTGGAGCCTTTTCCACCTAGCCGTTCGGGGTTCACGCATCTTTTAGTAATTCAAGATCTTTTTACCAAATGTGTCGTGTGATGTCCTTTACGTAAGATTAACAGGAAAAAAATTGGCGAGGCTCTCGAGGAATTAGTGGTTCCGTGTTGGGGGACAGCGAAGGTCCTTCTGACTGACAACGGGACAAAATTTGCCAACCAGTTTGCGAGCGGTAGCAGTGGAGTATGGTATTTCATCACATTAAAAGATTGATCTCCATCGCTCCCGTTACCAGTATCTCTACAGTGAGAGAAGGATCTAGTAAATTACTATATTGCTTGAGAGATATTACCATAGGACATCATAGAAATAGGGAATTAGGACGCCACGTATGGTAGGAAGTACCGGATTTATAAGAATTTTTTGTAGATATATGGTAAAAATTCTTGGAAAATCTGAGACTTTCCACCATAGGTGGCGCTCTAGTTCCCTTCTACTATGTGCTATGGTAAATATTCTTAGATAATCGGAAGTTTTTACTAGATCCTTCTCTCAGTATACTCCCTACCTAATCGCCCTGGTCACCCCTACTCACCAATGCTCGACCCTTTCCGGGTTCCTGAAATTCTCTCGACACAGTAACGCTGATTGATGGACGAAAGACATAGATCTGACGACTTTGCAGCGATACTCAGTCCCCATAATGCAAGAGCCTGAAGATGTCGGATCGATACATCTCGGGATTCCGAATGCCGCATTTCTTCTCGCGACGGTCAACTTCGTCACGGTAGCGATGTAGGCGGTATATGCAGGTTTTTCCGATTTTCCGTCCCTCCTCGGGATGATAGCTTCTGCTGGCGGCAAGTATACGCGATGGCCAGGACACTTCGAGTTCGACTCCGACTCTGCTTCGACAATCTCCTCTTTTCGGCTCCCTCTCTCGCTCGAGGCGCGGAAATAAATGTACCGGCGTTCAAAATAATAATTAATAATAAATCATTTTTACCTACTAGGCTCTTTGGAATTGTATTATTCGAGCGGAGAGTTTGGCGACCTGCAGATATTGGTATTGCTGATGGACGGGCGAAGTATCGAAGAGAGAAAACATGTGGTGATCACCGGGATTCGAACCCGGATTCGTCGGTTACTGAGTAAGAGCTCTAACCACTGAGCTATGTAACCTATATATGTTTCTCTCATTCGAATCGTCTTCTTATATGCAATGCAGGGCCATTACAGAATCGATGAACCTCAACGCCCTGCTCTTGCTTCTTCGCGAAAGCCTACTGGTAGCCACTTTAACGCGACAGGAAATAACGACTTTTCAGCAAGTAAAATTTCGCGCCAAGAAAAGTTAACAATTTTTTTCGTGTATATAATATATGTATGTGATTTATGTCGGTGTGTAAACGTACGGGGACGATACCAATGCGCGACGTATAAGGGAATAAATATTCGCGTCGATACGTATCTCCGTATATAGCGAACTCGTGCAAAGTGCGATACGCCGGTGATACTTTGAAAATGATAAATTTGAAATTCTCGAACTTTGTTCAGTCTTCGTCTAGTGACGATAAAATCTGCGAAAACTAGTTTTCTCAGATTTTATCGTCGACTGTTGGGGTGCGAGGGCGGAGTTGAGATTTTAAGGCCGCTCGTTACCGGGATTCTTGTTACGATAAAGTTGAAAAAGCGGCGACATTGGATTTGAAGTTTTGAAAGCGTTTCGCTATTATCAATAAAAAAATAATTCATTTTTTATTTTTTAACGTTGAAATTTTTACCCCTTTCGAGTGTGAAACGATTTCGCAATGCAAACTCTGCGGTTCTGGGTGACGACTGAAAAAAAAATTTAATTACTCGAGCTAAATATTTTCTAAATAAGCGCGTAACATTTTTTTTCTGCTTTTCAACGTTTTCTCATGCGCTCCTACAGCTGGCTTTTATATCATACTTAGCGCCACCCTGAGCGTTCAATGTTCGTTTAGTCACTTGAAAATAGTTACGACGATGCAGGGTGTGCATGTGTACTTGAGTACGTATATGAAAGTTTGTATGTTAAAGAGGGCGTATATTATGTACGGTGTACCGAGAGGGTCGGTTGAGCTGCGGAACCGGATCTAGGTCGTACGGGCTCTTGGACCATAGTCATTACGCAGGCACGCCCATTTGAAATTGAAAAAAAATAAAAAAAAAAATTGGACTGTCGGAGAAGCTATGAGAGTACACTTGAGGGTCGACAGGGGGGTACGAGGAAATGGAAGAACGAAGCGTGAAAACTCGTTCGGATTCGACGTCGGTTATTAATCCAGAGGTCGAGAGATTGCGTACGCCGTCGCTCGGGCTACCGTTTTCCAACGCTCGATGGAACCTAGTAGTAGTACATGTACATGTATTTATTGTCATTTAGTTATAAATATTGACGATACATAACAACTTTTACATAAACATTGTAGATCATACAAGTCACAAAATAACATAAATACCAATGAGCCATCGACCAGGGTCCTTCAGCCCGAGTTTTCCTTTGGTTTAGTATAAGATACGGTAGAGTTGTGTGGAGAAATATTGGTTATTGCCGATGAGAGACGGGTTTGTACACCATAGACATATGGTGTTTCGTTGTACATTCGTTCGATGGCTCGGTATATGGTGTGCGTGGAGAATTTGGGTTTTGGAATGATATGTGGGGTTCGTTGAGCTGTTCTATGGTTTCGCGGTTATCTTTTGCGAATTGAGGAGTGACATAGCCCATCTGTTTACAATCGGGGTGATGCCAGTTTTTTCGTATAAAAGAGAGTTGCGTGAATTATATAGAGGATTTGCTGGATTGCGTATATTACACGTAAGTCTTCGAAGTGTGCCTGCCTGTTTCTGCCGTTTTAATTTTTCATCAGCGCTGATGCTTTGCAGTGTATAAAAAATGGGTGTCCGTATTATATTATTGGCCGACATATACATTTGTAGATTTTTGCAAATGTAACACTCTAGAGGATAACTTGGTTTTGCACTGTTGGAAGTGAAAGTTGAAATTTAATTTTTGTTCTATATATATTCCTAGATATTTTGCACAGTCTGACGGTGTTATTTCGACGTTCAACATGTTGATTTTGGGCGAGAGAGGGTTGATTTCATGGTTGGAGATTATTAGTTGAAATTTTTGGGGATTAGGTTTCAATCTCCAGTTGAAGGCACCTGGGATAGTGGAAAAATGTATTTTTAATTAGAATATCAAAAATCAATTTTTATGTCGACGCGCTTAATACAACTGTACGGAAAAAGAAACCAAATACGAAAGCACGTAACAGAGATCATTTGTTGAACTAATTTTAAAAGTCCAACGCTTTATCGGACCCCCAGAACAGCAGTGCTGTTTTATAGGAGAAAAATAAATGTTAGATTCTTTTTGGCCCAGTGATAGTAAAAGAACCGAGCGAGGATGTAAAATTTCGTAAGAATTTTTATTTTATTTTTTTTTGTCGTATTTCGATTACCCGAAACACTACTAAGTATGAGGGAAAATAACAGGATCTCGTCCACTACGAGAGAGGCTCGCCGGTCGAAGAACCCGGTCGAGACGCGTTTCGTATACCTGGGCGGTTCGGGAGAGAATAATGGAAAGATATGGTCCGGCTTTTTCAAACGCATTCGAAAGACTCTGGCAGTTGTGCCTGAAGCTGGCAGTCACTGACCACGACTATCGGGGATGCTATTGTTCCGACGCAGACAGTGACGCCGCATAGTAATCTTTTATTATACATTCCAAACATTGCATTTCGAACGATTTGTTTTATATGAACGATACCGCGGGAAGAGCATAATGTCATTTAACATGTATAGTCACGTCGGTTACGCCCTGGGTTATTCAGCAGCTAAACGATACTAAAACGTTCGACTGTCCTTTTTTTATTTCATTATCCACTTGGTACAGACACAACATTCTGCAATATTTAACTCACACATTGGTATCTCCATTGAGAGATCCGGAACATTCAGTTTCGTTTCATTACGTTTGAATAATACGCATCCGGACGCCTTCAATCGTTATACACTTGTAATCAATGTTTGTACGCTACTACCCTGTCGGAAGGTACAAAATTTACTTTTTATAAATAATTTCCAATAATTCGACCGGTTATAACGATACTCTGGGTACAGTGTTGGCAAATGTTTGTATAGATTGTATACGAAAGTACTCATTGCCAAATTAGCGTTCGCGAATAAATGTGCGCATCATTGGCCTGAGAGAGTTCAAACTTTAATTTACTCGCGAAATTACTTCCGACATGCTTTATATCACATTATTTACCTACTGGTAGGTATCTAGGGTTGGGGTCATTTGTGAACTCGATAAATGCAATCAAGTGATTGACAGTGAAGTTTATATTTTAACGATACCATGAAATTATTTATAAAAAAGGGAGAAAAACGAGACGTACATACTTTTTAAAAAGTTTAGCAAAGATTGGCGTAAAAGTATCATCGAGAACCAGGAAACCATTCGATACCGCTTTATCAGGATGTAATCAGCTGTATACAATTATAATACGTGAGCGAGAGAGTTAATTACAATTAACGCTTAAATCCTCGTATTTCGCATACAACGATTGTGCAATAGAAAAGATAAATAAAAAATAATTCAAAAAAAATAATATGAATTCCCTTGTCTTACCTTGAGTATAACGAAGTCCATCTCGCCTCTCTCCCTCGTCCCGCACGTCCGAGACACTGCAAGATTTCCTCCGTCGAAAAGCTCCCAACCTCGAAGTCTTCCGTTACAATAACACAGCAATATATATATATCTATATAGCACGTTGAGCGGCTCGATGAACCAAGGCGCAGTTGAATCACCGCGTTAAAACGCCGTCAGGAAAAACCGTTGGCAAAAACAAATTCTGTTGCAGCAAAGCCCTTCCAAGGATAGTTCGAGCTGCGTCGAATAACTAGAGCATAAAGAAACTTTTCGACTCTACATACGCGATAGCCCGGGCCTGCCTCGACGAACCGGACGACAAAATGTATCAGAATTCTCGCCGGTCACCATCGCCAGTAGGATCCACCTTTCCAAGCGTGGCTCATCGTGTTACCGGCTCTCCTCTCTACCTCGAGCAGTGTCCTTGCACTCGTCCTTTTTCGTTTTATTTTTTTCTTCGATTTGTACGCTTCCTTTCTCCGGCCTCAAGGCGATACCGCGCTCGCCGCTTTTATCGCTCACTCACTCTCACTATTCTCCCTTAAACTTAATAATCTCACACTTCCCGTATTCCCAGCATGTTGTGACTGCACCGCGAACGAAAACGATAACGAAGTAAAAAAAAAAAAAACAATGCTAAGCGTTTATCCCTCTTTGTACGTGTCGCACTATCCGTCTAGTCGGTTACCGCAAACGCCGCGAAGTAACGGTCAAACGGGTGGCGCGGGAGGGGAAGGGAAAAGACGAGCGTAAGAAACTTTTTTATTGGCTCACCTACGTCGGTGGCTACCGATTCGTCGTAACTTTGTTTACAGTACTCGTCGGTGTCTCGTTTTTTTTTTTTGCGTTAATCGTTTTATTGCCGGAGATACTTTTGATCTGATAATCTTTTTTCGCTGAAATTTTTAACGCATATAAAGCGTTTAACCTTAGTACTTGTCGCACTATCCGTTCGACCGGTTACAGCGACCGTCGCGAAGTAACGGTCAAACGGGGGGGCGAGAGGAAAAAAACGAAAATAAGAAACGTTTCGATTGGCTCACCTACGTCGCAGGCTACTCATTCGTCGTAACTTTGTTTACCGTATTCGTCGACGTTTTCTTTCATGTGGATCGTTTCATCGACTTTCAATTTATTATTGTTTTCGGTGAGATTTTTTAAACGTAGAAAATGACGTTTCGAGCTTCGATGTAGAGCCGGATGAATTGTGGCTAGCGAGGAAACAGCTTCCCTGAGAGATTCGACAGATCGCGAACCCGAGGATGTTTAACGAGGATATTCGCGACCAACACGCGTGGCGGCACGACGACGACTGAATAGTGCCGCTTCGGTGCGACCGGCGGCCCTACGGGAGCGATCGGGACGCCGCCCAACAACGCGCGGCTGCAACCGAACTGCACACGATTTTCTCTTCGCAGCGCGCGTGTTCGGCGTGTGTTCGTGTTCACGTGCCGAATAACACTGAAGACCGGAGAGTTCCAGTGAGAAAGGCAGAGACGAAGAAAATAATCAAGGTAGAAGTGTACGACGAAAGGAAACGAGAGGGAGGCACAGGGACGACGGGAATATGCGAGTGAAAGAAACAAATGAAGAATCCTCGGTTGACGGACGAGGAGAAAATAATATAGAATGGAGTAATGGGAATCTGTGTATCAAGAATTCCTGTATCGGTGTAATAAAGAAAAAAAATAAAACTTTCACGAGATAATCGAGATGATCTTTGGCGATAAGCAATAAAAGATTTAAAGGTACATTTTCGCGATATATCGGGCGGTCAAAGTCATAAGAGTATCGTTGCGTGTCCTATCTGAATTAAACATAAATAAATACGATAAAGTACAGCTTTCCGTTTCAGTGGGCGGAGCGAGCGCTCGACGCGGTCGACCTTGCGGGCATCGCTGACTCGTGACAAAGAATTAAATGGACGCAGGAGTGTTGGCATGTTTCCTTTTCTTTGCAGTAAAAAAAAAACATTACACCTATCGATTGCTGACACACGAAACAATGACCGGAATAAAGAATGGAACGAAAGAGGTGGGTGCAGGCGGAGAATAAAGCGAAAAAATAAGAAAAACGGAATGTGCACCGGCGGATCACGGGTTCTTTCTCCCCACTGGACAATCACGACTATTACCGAGCATTGCATAGTTTTCCAATTTTCATTTTTTTAAAATTTGTAAACGTAATTTATTAAATTTAATAATTCTTAACTTTGTTTTCAGATAACTTGCGAAAAAAAGGTCGATCTCATAAGAAATTCCAGTAAGTACGTATCAATCCACGTTATTTTAGCATTCTGTGCCTCGAATGTCGATATGATAAATTGTCGAAAAAAATAAGAAAATCCTTGAACGATCAATCCTGCATCTCGTTACGTCGGGGGGTTGTTTCCACTTTTCCAATAATTTTTCCCATCCGATCGATACCCCACCTAGTATCGTTCGCACGGTGTGTATTATAAATCACGCGAAATGAAAATCATTTCGCGATTTGGCTCGCGACATAAAATATATCGCGCAAAGATACGCAAACTTGCTTACGGTTACAGGTTTCCGCGTAGGATATATATTATAGCACGGTGGAAGTTGACGAGACGACTTTTATCCTCGGTTGCTGACGCTCGTAAACAACGCGACGGTTGTTGAATCAGCAGCAGGAGCGAATGAGAGCGCGCGCGCGAGCGCGCTCGCTCACCACTGTACCCGCTGGCTGGAGTTAGCCGTCTCCCTTCGACGACGGCGGTCCGCGGAGTCGTATATGAGCGGGGGTTCTCTAAAAGGTTTACGACCCTCGCGACCCAGAGCGTGGCTGGCCTGGCCATCCCACGCGTCGCGACGTCGCGGTCTACGAACGAGCGCGCTAGCGAGTCTCGCACAACCAAGCAAATACATAAATCCTCCGTCCCATCCTGTCACGGAAACCCGTGACTGCCGTATCTCAGTATCCGTGGCTCTCGCAGCATTACGCGTATACGTGTATACAGATATACGCAGCGGTATCATATATACATATACCCGACTGTGATCCGTCGAAAAAGCGAGAAAAAGAAAATTAAAAAGTTATTATACCAGTTTGTACGACGATCAAGAGGAATCGTTGCGTTCCCGACGTTCCGTTCACAGGAACAATTACCGTAATCATCATTCGAGTGTTTTTTTTTTCATGATCCTACATTGGCGTAATTTCGTATGACAAATGCTACAAATATTTTAAATACCTAAAACGACAATTGTGTTGTCCAACTGTATGAAATTCTAGATAGCCTTGGCTGCAGCGTTCTACTGAACAACTTAGATGCACGTATCTGTAATAATGATAAAGAGGACATATTTAATGGTTATTCAAATTACCTAAACCATCAAGACCGACAGCAACACTAGAACACTTGCCCTATTCAAACAGCTATATCTAGATCGTCAGAGGGTCTCATGGCTGGATACCTAACAGTTCCCGAAGCATTACAAGTAATTAGAGTCATAGATCAAAGAAGACTGACAAACAATTTCACATGTAACATTACTTTTAATAGAAACACATATAAAATTGATCTTAACCAACTGCGTACATTATGCAACAGAAATGAATTCGAAACGCTGCGGCACTTTATGCTAGTCTGCCCAATATTCTCCGACATAAGAGATCATTACCTAAGAAGCTTCATCACTGGTAACGAAGAAATAGATTCGGATAAATATTGTATGCCCCTCCGTACGCGACAAAGCAGCTCTTACCCTCTTCGCTACCAGGAGCCCCTATTAGGGGGCCCAACGTATAAGGAAATACGTTTCTCTGACAGTGAATGGATTAAGAAAATTTTTGTTATGTTACAAGTAGCTGTTTCTTAAGAACCTTTACAACGTTTGGCACAAAAAGACAACTTTTAATTTTACTTGACGGGACCAAAGAAAATAGTTATTGATATGGCAAGAGCATAAAATGGGAGTTCTTGACGAGTACGGCATCCATGCGAGTCAGGACTCCCTTTTCTCCCCATGCCATTCACATAATTTTTCCTAACAAATTCACGAAAATCACGCTTTTCGTTTTTGGAAAGTGAGTGCAAAAAGGCACTTTCTCGCACTAGTGTGGTAAAAAATACTATGTTACACTTGTACGCATGCGCATTATTTTTCTCTTACGCGATGTGAGAAAGTGCCTTTTCGCGCACTCTTCGCAAGAACGGAGAGCGTGCATTTTACGTGCATGCATTAGGAATAATCTTTTTATGTGTAAACCCCTCCCCCTTGAGAACGGGAATGTGTATCCCTGGAAAGTAGCAATAAAGGCATACATACATACACTATCCAGAACGAAAAAAATTGTAAATAAATACATTCCATCTCTACGTTGATAACGGTTTCTTAAATCATTGCCTTAACGTTTAAATTGTATACATTTAGCCGTGTCGTTTCGGTTATCCCGCGTGTGGGAATCCGAAGAGCCCGATATTTTTTCGCGATTATTTCTTTCACCTTCGACCACGGTCGTCGACGAGACAACGCCACGACGTCGTTTCTTTCACTCTTAACGCATTTCCGTATAACTGAAGTTCGCATCAGCTCGGCGACTCACTTCTCTGAGCGCGGTGGAGAGAAGAAAAAAGAAGAAAAAAAAATAAACAGACAGACAACGGATGGAGCCGGGGGCGAGTTCGTGTGCTCCGCTCGCGTTCGCTGTCGCTGACTGGACGAGCGCGAAAAGCTTTCCTCTCTCCCGCGCCTCTTCCCTAGGCAACTCGTTCAACTCCTTCTCGTATCTCCATCGCTATATATCCTTATACGTACATCGTTTATGTATGTAGGCTATAGAATACCACCGTAGGTACACGCACCGACGCCGGTGAGGAATACGGACGAGCCGCCCGGGTCTTTTTTAATTAGCGCGACTCTGTGATCTGCGCCGAGCCCTTTCAAGCTGCTTTACCTTTTCGTCGTCCGCGAACCCCTGGCATCCCAACGTTGCCTACAGCCTCCTTCCTTACCCTCCCCCTCTCCACCTTGCGAAGGACTCGACGTGCATCTTCGACAATATTACCTTTCGCCCCCACCGCCCAAAGATATATATATATATATATAGTATTACCACTACTTAATTTTTTCCCAACGTCGCGATTTTTCATGTCGCCAACTAAACCCTCCCATCTTGTTTACCGACTTAGCCCTTTGGTTCACAGTGGATATTTTATCTTGTTTACTTTTTCTTATTTTTTCACATCGCAAAGGAATGTTTCTACCGGAGGGGCAGCTTTTGATAACTCGGATATTTGTATTGTTTGAGGAAGAAACTCTCCTTATAGCAAACCTTTTCTGGTGTAAAAGTGAGCAGCATGATGATAATAAACATTTTGATAATTCAATTCTTATATCGTAACTGCAAATTGCAGTTTGATTGTTGAATCGAATGCTCATTTTTCAATAAATCAAATATCGAACAGTTTTCCTGTTATCGTAATAGTAACGTCGAACTACCGGAAATCCCGCTTGTACAAGCAACCTCCGCTATGTCTACCAACTAGCGTTCATAAAACCATAAACGCGTCCGCAAGGGCGGCTATCTGGCGTTCCATCTTTTACTTAGTCGTTAACAGCACGCGGTGTTTTCTATCCCCCTCGAGTCGCCACCCTCCGGCTCCCATCGCCGGGTTCACTCTTGGAACCGACTTTCGTCGAGAAAAGAAAGTAGAGTATAACGTGAGACGCGCCGCTGTCTTCATACTTTTGCGGCGCGCTTTGACGAGAACTCGACTAGAGGCATGCCGGAGTGACCACGTCGCTCTCTACCTCTTCCACCGTCAATCTATCCGAAAGTTTTCTTTTAACGGACGAACTCTGCGTTTCAGTCTTCCTATCTCCCCGAGCTTTGGAGCAAGCTCTCGACACTCCACCACCATCTTGGGTAAACATCGTTTGTACGAGTTTACTAAACGTCGTCGACGTAGACCCATATCTCTTCGGTCCCGGCATCAACGACCTCATTGAATCTTCCGACGTACGGGTGGGTATCTCGATCAAAAGTGCCACGCGTATGAATTTTCTCACAGGGAGACAAGACTCACGCCCTCTGCCTATCGACCGTAGCATCCGCACTCTGTACGTAAAGCAATAGCTTTTTAACGATCTCTAACAGGGATTTTTAAAAAATCAGGATCATAATGAAAGTTCAAATCTCGAAAGTTTTTCGTTACGTTCTATTAATGATAATTTATTAAAATCTGTTTTGATAATAAAACTTGGCCTCGCCAAATCGACGGAAAGATAAATGTTAATATTTTTTTCCGTCATCTTCCCGTTCGGTCGATTAATTAATTCGTCGGAGTGTCGTTTAATTTATTACTCAGAGAAGAAATGATCCTAGTTTGAAATGCTCGCAGGAGATCGCATCGTCGTCTCCAGATGTCTTCGCAATCGATCAAAGACTCACCGCTCTGACCCCCATGTGGTTGTTAGATTTCCGTGGGGAATCCGGCCTGTTCGATGGGTGCTCAGAGCTCATACCTCGATCCCAACGATCCCGGCTTCTTCGTTGACGGCGTTAGCTTCGTCGAAGACGCTCACAGATTCATTGCGCTCTCAAACAGCTCCAGCATCCTCTTCATCTCTTTGCTGTTGGAGAAGAACCGTGCGGAAGAAGAAGAAAAAGAAAGTGAACGAGCACTCGTGTACGGCGATGATGAGCTACGACCGCGCAATGCATACGAAGGGAGCACACTCTGTTTGACCCACTTCAATATTCATGCGGTCCACCGACTACCGGAGAGAGATTTACCAACGAAATTAACTACAGCGTTACTTTTCCGCCAATGACTTGGCAGGAGAGCAGTCGGAAAAGTGTACACCGAGTAACGCGAAAAAGTCGGAATTCGTTCTCTAGAGACTGCTAATTAATTCTCCTCCTTCCTCTACTTCCTCGCTTTCGTTTGGTTCTTATTTTAGTTCAGTTATCGCGACGGTGTATCGTTCGACGGAAGGTAGACGCGGTTTAAAACGAAAAGTTTGCCGGACTCCTCGGAGAGAAAGAAGGAGAAACACAGCCGGCGTTTCGTATTCCAAAGCTCGAATGTTAGAGTTTACGTCCCAAAGGGTAAATTCATGTTTACTTTGCTCTACAAACTTTTTCGCTAATTTCACTCTCGTCTCTGGTATTGCCGCAGAGAAATTGAGGTGCACAGAGGGAAGCTATAATTTTTTTTATTTTTTTATCGCGAATTCGTATGAGATTTTATTCAGGAGGAATTGAAACTATGAATTTCTCCATCGTCTCGTAAATGCAGTCGAGATCTTTAGAACTAGCAGAAGGTAAAAAAGTAACGATCAAAGGTCTTCTTCGATCACCCATTAAGAACTAATGCAAAGTACTGAGGGGACGTGGTGGAAGATACTCACATTTGTTCCGCCAATTTGTATATGGGACTCATAGACTTCGAGAGTTCCTCACACTTGGCCATTAACTGATACATCGATTTGATGTTGTGATCAACCGCGTCGCAAGTTTTGCACACGGCGTCCCGATACGTTTCCAGACATCCTACGGTCACCGCCGACGCCTGGAAAACGAGGGTATCGACGAATTAATATTGTAACGACCGAGCGAATGAATGACGCGCGTATTTGGTTTTGGGGCAGATATTATTAATAATGATAAACGTTAATTATCCCGATCACGTAATTTCACACGTCTGTTCGCTTTCAAGGTCTCGTCCAGACTCCTGACATGACGATTGATCATGTATCGATCATCCGCCCTATCGGTACCGACGATCGCTGTTTCGACGGTCATTCTACCGTAAATCTACCGGTCTCATTGTGCCTAAAATCAACCACAAAATTATGCACGACCGACAAATTGTGGCGCCATCACCTCGAAACAACCTGCTATTTAACTGTTCCGACCGCAAAACAACTAAGGCGGTAGCGCTGCATTCGGTCGAATTTGTGGTTTTTTCGCGGTACATTTCAAGCACAAAGTGACCCGTTGTATTTATAGTCGAAATGCTGTCAATGGTACCGATAGGGCGTTTGTTAGTCTATTGTCAAACCTAATTAATATCGTGTGCCTCAACAAATAGTTCGCTACACATTCGTTACAATATATACATTAAAAAAAACAATCTCGATAGTCTAAAAAAGTTATCTTGCCAATACTAACACCGTGCAAAATAGCGGCCAAGTTTTCCGTCAGCGAGTCGACTGAGGTGGCAATTTTTCGGGCTTCCATCTCGAGTTCGTTCAAGACGTTGTGATCGACCAGCGGTAACTGAGGTGTGAGAGCTTGCCTGTAGAGGCACGGGGTTGAGCTTCGGGAACCCGGGAACGAAGGCGTATCGCCCTTTTTCGTAACTGGACTCGACAATTTGATCTTTGTCTCCAGATCCTCGGCAACGAAGAGAACCATGTCGCCTTCCTGCATCACCGTACCCTCCAGCTGAAGATAACCCAGAGCCTTTCGATAACTCGGCAAATCGGGATCTTCCTCGTCGTCGGGACTCTCCTCGCTGCTCCTCAAGTTCAATCTGTCCGGTCTGTTTCCGACGCTGTCCATTTTGGAGAAACCCTCGTCGAACAATTTATCGCCGTCCAGCTCGGGCGACTCGACCAGCGATCTCAGCTCTGACATCGGCGGTGACGATTGCGAATCGAACGATATCTCGGAGTAGGAAGCCGTCATCTCGTGCAACTGTAAATTTCACCGGTCAGAAATAACGCTCGTTAAAAAATATTCTGCAACTATGGGCGTGTGTCAGTTTCAAATTAATCTGAAAGCTTTGTAAAAATTAAAACAGATCTAGTGTAGACTTTTCTAGTTTTCAAAAATGAAAAAGGAAAAACCATTCGCGCTCGGTAATAAAAACGATAATATAATTTTTTTCGAAGTTGTTGAAACTTCGGGCCCCAAAGGAAACAGGGGCACACTGTAGAACTGATAGATGCAGTGGAATCCTATTTGATCGAAAAAATAGCGTTAGTTTTAAATACCAACTGTGCTCGGGTTCGGAGGGACATAGTGTCACATATCCTTATGGGATAGCTGAACACGTATAAGTGCGAGAAAGACACAGAGTTCAACCTCTACGATTCTATAAAATCAAAAATGAATTGCGGGGTGCACTGCGTTAATCAAACAATTCGTTTTTATTTTATAAAACCGTTTCGGAGAAAAATTATTTCAAAATTTATTTTTTGTACACAAACATAAAACATCTAATAACTTGTTAAAATGTAAAAGGGAGTCTTCCCGTCCACCACTGTAAATAAATAAATAAATAAATAAATAAATAAATAAATAAATAAATAAATAAATAAATAAATAAATAAATAAATAAATAAATAAATAACATTTTGGGGTTATGTTGATCTTTTGCCTCACCTTACGAGCATGTGCAATACCGCGGTCGGTAACAAAAACTGTAATCAACTTTTCTCATGGGTTGTAGCATTTACGGTCAAAATAAAAGTCTCATCGAAAGCCGAGATGATATCCGCCTTCGAGACTTTTTTTTTTACTGTAAATGCGATAACCCATCAGAATAGTTGATTACAGTTTCTGTTACCGAGTGAGCCCGGGAAGGACAGGGAGGGCAGTGTTTCATATGTTAAGGACATGTGCAACGACTCAGTCGGTAACCAAAATCTGTAATGGAGGCGATTCAGAGACCGCAGACTTTTCGGGAAAGAGCAAAGCATCAGCGGATGTACAATTTAATACCGCGTCCGATGATGCTTCCATTTTATCCGAAACGTCAACCAATTTTAAATTGCATTGATTCGAAAAATGCATCGGTCTCTCTCGCACTCATATGTCACGTGGTACCACTTTCACGTTGTCTTAAGGTGAAGTGAAACATTGCGGTCGGCAATGAAAACTGTAATGAACTTTTCTCAAGGGTGCGCATTTTTTTTTAGGAAAAAGCAAATTCGAGCCGAATGCGTATGGTAATTTCGCATCCGGTCCGAATTCATTTTTTTTCTCAAAAAAATGAGCACCACTGTATAAAGTTAATTTGAAAATTGCAACTATCTCTCTCGCACGCACAACTGTTTCACTTCTCCTTAAGAGCATGTGAAACACTATGGAGAGCGAGAGAGATAGCATGAGGGACGCTCACGGCGGAGCGAGAGAGACACTCGGAAAGGTCTTTCACATGCTCTTAAGGTGGAGTGTAACCGCTATGAGTGCGAGAGAGATAGCTGCAATTCCGCAACGAAAAAATCTTCCAAACTGTTTATTTCTTGGTAAAATTATGAGTACCATGAACTGCAGAATTACTGCGCGTAGTTTACCGTTCTCGTATTTTCCTTAAAAATTAATCGTCTTAGAGAATTTTTGATTGCAGTTTTGTTACCGACCGAGGAGTTGCACTTCGCCTTAAGGAGGTTAGAGCGAGTGGTGTTCATTCCGCCTAAATTCGAGAAATTCGGGCAAGAATTGCAAACACTTCCCAATGTTATAAAAATCTGAAAAAATTCGTACTTATTA
>JAPYZD010001156.1:0-38174 GCA_030522725.1 Ichneumoninae sp. B BG-2022a | reverse complement strand
TAATTTTTTGATGAATTTGTTAATAACATTTTGCAATTATTATTATGCAAAATTAATCTTCTCAGTACCTTTAGTATACATGATTTTTTGCAGATTTTTGCACCATCAAGAAGTACTTGCAATTTGCTCTTATTGTTGTCGAACTTATGCGAAGTCAGCGCGCAGCGAGACTCCCTCCTTAACAGAACAATGCTTTATTTGTAACAAAAAAAACAGCTTTTAACGTATGTCGTCGCGACTCTTTGGGTTAATCCAATCTTTTTTTTTCTCAGTGCCAGTGTCGCAGTTTCGCCGAAGCTAACAGTGTTGTTCACTCTGCACGCAAACATCGGTGTCCGCGATGTTTTGCTCTACAACGTATTCCCAATGTGTCCCCGTTCGGGATTCTCGTGCGCGTCGATAAAAGCCGTTCTGTGTTTTTGAGACTCGAGCCGCACGCGTCACTTCGTGTGGAGTCGCTGTTCGTCTTTTCTTTTTTTTGTTCCCTTCTGTTTTGTTTTGTTTTGTTTCTTTCTTTTTATTCCGCGACTGACCCCGAAGCTTCTGCTTTGTTCAGCCCTTGCGTAATTCGATCGTGCTCGGCGTACGAATTGTTCGTTAGTCCGCTAATAGCCCAGAGGTTTTATTAGACAAAGTGCGTCAATCGTACGGCGGCCTTCCGATCGGCCCCTAACCTTACTGCTCGAACAATACCACCATGGCCTTCGTTCCGCTCCGCGTATCGTGCCTCGTTTCGTATCGCGTGACCCCGAAATTCGGCGGCATCGATTTTCCCAACTTTTATTGCGAGTTTTCCACCTAGCGGGTTTTAAGGTAATAGTACCAATGCTCGGGCAGGTCCCAGTCGTTGGACACTCCCATGCCGATTTGACTTATTCCGAATTTAAGTATTGGAAATCCAATTTAACACTTGCAATCGTAACTACAAACATTATTTGATGCACACAAAAGGTTACACAAGATTTAAGCCTAAATTATTTTCTATTGTCGCATTTTTATATAATTGATCGATGTGTTGAGAAAACTAGGAATTGCCAGCTTGACATTGGTTTCCGTTATCTTCAGTATTGTTTCACGTAAATATAATTTTTTTCGTTCATTTAATTAATAAATAACAAAGAAATGCTTTCAATTAATATGGACTAGTTGAGTTCTTACTTCAGAATTCTCGAAATCTATGATTGTCCGAAATATTGGAACGTACAGTGTCCGACAGTGTCTTGTTATTTTTTTCCGAAATAAAAAAAATATTTATCTTTTTATAATTAATCGATGTCTTTTGGAAACTAGAAACTATCAGCTTGTCATTGGATCCAGTTATTTTCACAAAAAAATGGTTCTTTACCAATTGATAATTTGATAAACAACTGGAATTTGGGGATGCGCTTAACCGTCCTGGCATTGGTGCTTTTATCATACCGTTTGGGCCCGAGCCTTGGCGATTTCTTTTTATCGCGATTAGACGCGTCCGCGTCGGGTAAACAAGCATGGACGGTGAAAACGGATCGTCGTCGAGTCGTTGGCCGAGCCGAACGACTTCGGGATATCGCTCGCCGAAGATTCTCAGCCCGCGGGAGCTCAGAGAGCGCGGACCTCTGTTCTCCTCGCTCGAGGAGCTGCGAGACAAGCTGAACGAACTATTGGGTAAATTTGAGCTTTGTTAGACGCAATATAACTTGGGCACTGTGTGGTGTAATCGGCGAACGGGCCAAACTATCGGAGAGTTAGGGAAACCTGCCAGCACTGCCACGCTTTGCATACGATATGCATAACCGACGGACATACACTGCCTATTTGTCTCTCGCGCTGAGACATGCATTAATAGTAGCATATTTGGACACGGTGATTGGGAATCGTCGGGATGCTCGCGCGAGCGACTCGAATTGCTTTACTAACATTTTTTTGTTTAGTTTTTACTCGTGGCTCAAATTTTATCTAAGGGCGATAAGAATATCAAATGGGTGAGTTTCAGGTACATTTAAAGAGGTTGGAGCGAGTGGTGTTCATTCCGCCTAAATTCGAGACCAATGTTATAAAAATCTGAAAAAATTCATACTTATTATAGGCATTGAAAAGACTAATTTTACATAATAATAATTTCAAAGTGTTATTAACAAATTGTTAAAAAACAAATTGTTCATCAAAATATGTGGTAACTCAACTTTTTTTTAAATGAAAATGATTCGTTCACGTTTCGGAACTTTTGGACATTTTTCCATGTAAAAAACAAGAAAAATCAAAATAAAGATAAAAATCTGAAATAATTCATACGTATTCCGAAAAATGAACGAATCATTTTCAATTTACAAAAAAGTTGTTTTGCCGGGTAATTTGTTAAACAATAAATTTTTTGATTAATTTGTTAATAACATTTTGGAATTATTATTATGCGAAATGAATCTTTTCAGTGCCTTTAATATGCATGAATTTTTTCAGATTTTTATACCATCGAAAAGTACTTGTAATATTCACTTACTTCTCGGTAACTTATGCGAGATGAGCGGGAAGCGACATAGCTACCTTAAGGGAAGAGAAAGTCTTTTTTTAAGCTGTCGATTACAACCAAGAAAGAAAAGCTTTCTAGAAAAATAAATAAAATACTAAATCTACATAATAATAAAGTTAATATCGATTGGACACTCACCGGTACCCACACAGGTATTCACACAGGTGCTCACAGATACTCACACAGATACACAGATTCTCATTTCACAGATACCGACATAGATAATCCTCCAAACATTAGAGTAACTCACAGATGCTCACCGATACTCCCAAACACTCACACAGATACTGGGAGCCCGCGAGCCAACACAACGTCTCGTAAAATAAATAAATACGACTTACCCCATCCGTGAAGTCGACGATCAAAGACGATCGACGAGATGTGTTTTAGTATGGAAAATAATGGAATTTTTCATTAGTCCTTATTCGAATAACGAAGTTTGTATGTGTATCTTACTAACAACTGTGTACTCAAGTGTATTCAAGTATCGCGGCGTAGCAGTTTTCTAATTATAGTTGCGGACACAAGTATTAGGGCTCTGATTAAGTCTCTTCTCGGAGGCCCTCTCGGAGTTCGCTGAATACCACCGTGCCAGAATACCCCGCGATCGTGTTCTATCTACGAACTCATCTCTCGCGATGCAGAAAACGCTGACAGTAAGGTGAAGATCGCTGACACTGCTGGCACAGGTGTAGCCGCGACGTCCCGTGCACAGCCCGTGCATCTAGAAAAATTGCGTAAGAAAAGAAATTGTTCCGTGACGCGTGCGTGATTTCGCTCGACGAAAGCAATAACGTCGACGCCGCGATAGATTTAGCGTAGCAAATTGGACCTGGCTATAATAAGTCATCTTCGACTCAGCCGACGGACTGGAGTCGCGCGTGGCATCTGCACAGCTGCGAGCTGGTCGACGCGCTCGACAATACTTTATTATTATTATTTTTTTAATCGTAAGCTTTGCGTGACGCGAAATTATCTTCCGCTCGTTAAACAAAAATTCAGAGGATTAAACGTTTTGAAATTTTCACAGTGGAAGATGGAAATGAAAATTGTAAAACGAAGCCACCACAATTTGCGAAAGAAAATTGACAATTATGCTCGTTTACGCTCCGCCATTGTTTAATTCGATTTTAGAGCGAGCTGCTTTCAGGTCACTCGTAACGACTTCGCTGACTTAAGGTTGTTCGTGCGGTACAGTCAAGTCTGTCGAGTACCCGTATTTCAAAGGTTGTTTTTGCACGTTTTAAAGGAGACATTTTTGCGAACTTAGGTCGATTTAGATTAAAGAATTCCTATTTTATGTAGAAAAAAAGTACAACAATGAATTCACAGAAAACATAACTTAGTTTACCAATATAGTTTACCAAAAGTAACTCAGTTCACCAAAAAAGTTTACCGAAAATCAGTTAGTTTACACAAATGAATCCACGGGCATATTGTTGCGCAATTTTTGTAAAGTCCAATTTATTGTATTGGTAAGATCTTGACGAATGGCTCTCTCACGCAATTCTTACTCCCGATAAAACATCTTTTCCCTTAAGGTAACAGTACCAATGCTCGGACACGTCCCAATCATCTCACACTTCTATGCAGATTTAATCTATTTCGAATTTAAGTATTAGAAATCCAATTTGAAACTTGCAATCGTATTTACAAACATTATATATATTATTTTATGCACAGAAAAAAGTTATACAAGGTCTAAGCTTAAATTATTTTCTATCGTTGCATTTTGTTAAAAGACGGGCGATATAGTGTCCGGAAATTAGTGCAAGCGTTCTACACACGCGACCTAATAATCGAACAGTTTTTTGCCATTAATTTGATTAATAAATGGCAAAAAAATTTTTTAATTAATACGAACTAGTTGAGTTTGTACATAAAAATTCTCGAAACCTGTGATTGTCCGAAACCCCGGTACATACAGTGTCTATAAGGACGTGCCGAAAAACACATTTGGACTCTCTTGTTATTTTCTTCCACAATGAAAAAATATATATTCGTAATTAATCGATGTGCTTTAGAAACTAGAAAATATCAGCTTGACATTGGTTTCCCTTATTTTCACAAAAACTTTGTTCTTAAGGACATGTGAAACGACTCAGTCGGTAACCAAAATGTATAATGAATGCGACTCAGAGAACATAGACTTTTCGGGAAAAAGCAAAGCATTAGTGGATGTACAATTTAATACCAGGACCGATGATGCTTCCGTTTTATCCGAAACGTCAGCCGTTTCTAAATGGTTTTCGATTTTGATTCGAAAAATGCATCTATCTCGCTCGCACTCATATGTCACGTGGTTCATCTTTCACATGGCTTCGAGTGGAAGTGAAACAGCTGTGCCTGCGAGAGACATAGTTGCAATTTTCAAATTACCTTCATTCAACGGTGCTAATTTTATGGCGAAAAGAATGAATTCGGCCCGGAAGCGAAATAACCGTGCGCATGCGCCCCGAATTTGCTTTTTCCACAAAAAAAATTAGCACCCTTGAGAAAAGTTCATTACAGTTTTCATTACCGACCGCGATATTTCACTTCCCCTTAGTCAATCAATAACAGCCGCAATCTGTCGATGCTCTTAACCCTCCGAGCATTGTTACCTTGTACCTTACCCGCTTCGCCCGACACCGTGTCGCTAAAATCTTTTGACGATCCCGCGCTCACCGTCGACCGTGCCGTCTCGGTTAATTTCGGTATCCCTCGTGCGAATTCGCTTCGCAAGCGAAGGCTCCTTTGCGCGAGTTGCTTCGGTGCGGCTTTCCAGGATAGACAGACACACGAAGCCGCAGAGCAACATGGCGCCTGACAGACCAGCGCACGTCGGCATCGTGCGGCAGTAGGGATCGGAGTTTCGTTCCTCGCGAAAGAGAGGCCCCCGTACGTCGGGTGTATCTCTGACGTCACGTTGTTACCCGTGCCAGAGTGAGCCGTCGTCGCGCGCGTGGTGCTTCTCCCATTTTCCACCTCGGCGACTCCCAATAACAAATCTCTCCGTATTCTTCGAACCTCCACTTTCGTCGCTCATTTAAAAACGCGAACATGCGACGGACATCGTTGCAGAATGAATTTCTTTATTTTTCTTTTCCCACTCTCTTGCGTATAATTCTCTCGTCCGTTGAGTGCGACGTCTAGCTGGCTGGCTCAACCGGCATCGGATAAACGCTCCACCGCGCGCGCGCGTGTCTGTTCTATTCTCACCCGATATCTTTCCCGTTGAACGGCGTATTCCTTCGCGATCCGTCGCCTCTCTGCCTTGCCTCTCTTACTCCCGCTCTCCGCCGCGTTCTCCCGAGAGCGAAACTCGGCGCTGTCGTACCTACCGAGTACAGTCCGCGGACACGCGTGGTGTTGCCGTCGTCCGCGAAATTAATACTCTTCTCTCGTTCCGCCGTTATACATATATCCTTACCCACTCTATCAGAAATGGCCGGTAAGTTGCAGTTTTACCGCGCGGCGAGCGCCTCGTGATTCTCCCAACTGCGCTCCGACCTTACGAGTCGCGAATACATTTCTTTTCTATCCACCGTGTGCGCGTACTGTGAATATATATATACATATATCTGTGATATGTATATATGTCTCTTTTTCTTCGCAAAACGAAAACATAGTAGTGAAAAGGGACGAGGGACTGGACATTTTTACAACCACCTTGCCCCCCTCAACGATATCTTCTCGACGTCTTTGGCTCGACGCGTAGCTTCGGTAACTCCTGTCTTTCCCTGCCGCCGCTGAAGCCTTGGCCCAGTTGTTACGACGGGATAACGGTCCTCGAGCACCGCACACAAAGCCCTACGGGATCCTCGAAGCTCAAGGAGCCTGCATCGACGAAGACATTTTTAACTGGCCGAACACCACGCTCCGCGTTTAGCCCCGTCGAGTCCGTTCGCAAACTTACCTACCTGCCTTCCATCCTTCCTACCCGACCACCTCGTAGGCTTTTTCGTACCCGCGTACTTTCGGAGTAGACAGCCGGATACCGCCCCCTCTCGTCACTCCCTCCCTCCCTCTCTCGTATTCTCTCCGTCTTTCTCTCACGAGCAAGCAGTTCTTTCTATCCGATCATCGTCATCGTAACTTACTCCGGTCTCCTACGTTTATTCTTTTCTTCTGCCTCTCTCCCCCCCCCACCGAACTCACCTAAAACACGCGTCCTTAGTTTCTTAGGTTTTTTTTTTTTTTTTCGCCTCTTTCTTACGAGACCAACACTCTCTCTCCTCTGTCCGATCCGCCAGTGCGAATTCGTCCCACCCCTCCGCGCTCCGCCATCACGCGAACGCGGGTGCAGATGTGTTGTCCGTCGACGGCGGCGGCGGCGGCGGCCTAGAAAACACGATGGATTGCGGCGAAACTTCAAGTAGGCTCAGCAAAAAAAAATATATCATCTCTCTTGTTACGTTCGATTTATTGGTTCTTTTCGTTTGTTTTTTTTTTCGAGCGTGAGCGCTCGATCAAACGTTCTTTTCGATATCGTCGCTCTCGAACATGCGACGAGCGAGTTTCGGCGAGACGCAAGGGACACTGGGGTATCGGCTTTTTTTTTCTGCAACGCTTCGCCCACGGGTAACCCCTTTGGCACACACGCTTTCTCCTCTGAACCTTGTCTCGAGCATGTTTCGATCATTTCGGGGATACTTTGCTTGTTCGCGATCTTTGGGACAATCGTAATTTCATTGGCTGTTTTTTTTCGTACACGAGAAATTTCGCTTTTTTTATTTTTCACTTTTGCCATTTTAGTTTGTCGGCGGAAAGTTTGTGATTTTTTGTTGGGCGAGAGAGGGTAAATGTTAATTGTTTGTTTGTCTATTCGCAGGCAATGGCGACATACAGTGGTGTTTCTCGCAGGTCAAGGGAACCCTCGAGGACGACGTCACTGACGGTAAGAATTCCGTTAGTTACACGCTCGTACGTATTTGCGATATAGTTGTACGATACAGCGTATGCAAACTCCTATCTTATCTGGCGCCGCTTTGATAGAGCGCCGAATTAATCCTATCTCGGCTGCGTCCGCCTCGTATGTTTGTTCTGTCGCGAGATTACGCAGAATTCGTATCTCAGTTACGCCGAGATTCGATTCAGGATGCTGCATGCGGTACAGATTGTGCGCTAGACTAAAGCTTAACTGATTTTTCTCTGTTCCGCAGCTGATATAATTTCATGCGTCGAATTCAACCATGATGGCGATCTCCTCGCCACCGGAGACAAGGGAGGACGAGTCGTCATCTTCCAGCGTGATCCCATTGTAAGTTCTACGGTCATTAAAATTGCCCTAAAACACTGTACTGAATTCTTTTTTACATTTTAGTTTTATTTATAAATATTAAATGTTTTTATTTTTATTAAATTTATTGCCGGGTTCTTCCGTTTACAACCAGCATGCAGTAGATATTGATTTGGACCTGCAAAAGTTACGTACAATGTATTACGATGAGTTAGTTTTTTCTCATTTACATATTTTCTTTTTTTCTTTACAATTATTATTTATAATTTTATTTATCTTCGAGGTCAAGTTCTTGCAGGAAATGTAATGATGACACTCGCGTCAGTACCAACGGGCTCGCTAAGAGCATAATGTAAACCATTGTGCTATTATATATATTTTCATGCAATAAATCTGAATCTGAAAAAAATTCTAACACTTGAATTTAAATTAACTTATTTTATTTCTATAAATTTATTTATTTGTTGGGAGGACGAGCCCTTTTTTCAGTTTACAATTGTTACAGTTCAGACTGCAATACAAATATAATTGAAAATATAGCATGTGTAAACATAATAACATCGTAATATATTTTAAAAAATCTTTTTCCATTTTATAAAATTTTTGTTGCGAGAACAAATTAATTATTTTACCTAGTAATAACTGACCAGACTTATATTGTTTTGTAATCAACATTTTTGTCTTTTCTTGCATTTTTCAGAGTAAAAACAGTATACCGCGGAGGGGCGAGTACAACGTGTACAGCACCTTCCAGAGCCACGAGCCGGAGTTCGATTACCTCAAGTCCTTGGAGATAGAGGAGAGAATAAATAAAATCAGGTGGCTCAAGAGAAAGAATCCGGCACACTTTTTGCTATCGACTAATGACAAAACTATCAAGCTGTGGAAAGTAAGTGAACGTGACAAGAGGGTAGAGGGCTATAATACGAAGGAGGAAAATGGTGCGATCCGGGATCCCGCCTGTATCACTGCCTTGAGGGTGAGTAGAACATCTTTTTTTTTTTCTAATCGAATCTGGAGCAAACCTCATCGACTTCTTCCGATCAACGCTTGCTTGACGCACTTTTTAATTTTTCTTAGGTACCCACCATCAAACCAATGGAATTGATGGTCGAGGCGTCGCCAAGGAGAATATTTGCCAATGCACACACATACCATATAAACAGTATAAGTGTCAACAGCGACCAGGAGACATACCTCAGTGCCGATGATCTTAGAATTAATCTTTGGCACCTCGAGATCACCGATCAGAGTTTTAGTATCCTTTTTTCTTTTCCTAAGTAAAACAAAAATTCATCAATATTATTATATTGTTGAAAATGATCTTGTCACGATTTATTATATCCATTATTATTCGTGCATTGAAATTTCGATCTGCATGACCCACATTCGCTGTGCGGATGCCGAGACAGACTCACTATCATTTTCCTATCCGCAATAATACAGACATAGTAGACATTAAGCCAACGAATATGGAGGAGCTCACGGAAGTTATAACAGCTGCCGAGTTTCACCCGGTCGAATGTAACCTTCTGGTCTACAGCAGTAGCAAGGGTACGATAAGATTGTGCGACATGAGATCGGCAGCTCTCTGCGACCACCATAGTAAAATATTCGAGGAACCCGAGGATCCGACAAACAGAAGTTTCTTCTCGGAAATAATATCGAGTATAAGCGATGTTAAGTTGAGCAATTCTGGGAGATACATGATCAGCCGGGACTACCTCAGTGTAAAAGTCTGGGACTTGCACATGGAAACAAAACCGATTGAGTGTTATCCGGTGAGTGTGAAATTTTTCGATCGTCAGATTTCTTTCCTTCAGCCACGAAAAAATAAATATTTTCGCCACTGAATTTTATTTACAAATTTTATCACCCTTCGTTTGCAGGTGCACGAATATCTGAGGTCAAAGTTGTGCTCGTTGTATGAGAACGATTGTATTTTTGATAAATTCGAGTGCTGCTGGAGCGGCAACGATTCGGCGATCATGACTGGCTCTTACAACAATTTCTTCCGTGTCTTCGACCGTGGCACAAAGCGCGATCTGACACTCGAGGCCGCGCGCGACATCGCCAAGCCAAAAACTTTGCTCAAACCGCGCAAAGTTTGCACCGGTGGTAAACGCAAGAAGGATGAGATCAGTGTCGATTGTCTGGACTTTAATAAGAAAATACTGCATACCGCATGGCATCCATCGGAGAATGTGGTAGCGGTCGCCGCTACGAACAATCTCTTCCTGTTTCAGGACAAGCTCTAGCACATTTGCGTGCAGGTGGGTTCTTCCTTCAAACTTTGTCATTCGCGCTTCGATTCAAACTTTGTCATTCGATTTTACCATGGTGTCCAGCGGTCCTTGAAGTCCTGGAACTCTCCTTAAAAACGTCCTGGAATATCCTTGAATTTTTTATGTTTGGGCAAATTTGAGCTTGTTTCAAAATGTATATTACTAGCTACCATCCTAAAAAATTTGTATCTGTTTCGCTGAGATACATATGTAAATTTGTGTATAGCGAGTAGTTTTTTAGGCACTCACACCTGACATGTAAGAAGTGCCTATTAAAATCCCTTTTGCAAACATTTTTATCCTGTCGGACGCCCGTATTTTTGGCACATCTTCGAAATGAACGAACGATGCAGCTGAAATTTCTTGCGTAGTATTCTTGCATCGTTGACATAAGTCCTTGTAAATCTGAAACCAATTGGATAATTATAAATATATGTTTCTGGACCTAAAAGGTATTTTTTAAATTTTAGCAGTAAAGCTGAAATAAAATTTTAAAAAAATACCTTTTTTCAAGCTTTGAAATCCATCGGACATCCGTGCAACATTGTAACTTCGATACATGTGAACGAATTCCATCCTACCACGCGACGTTATCTTCTGTGTACTATTTAGATGAATTCCTGAATATTTTAATCCATTTGGATGATTAGTAACAATGTGCTAAATGGACCTAAATTATCTCCGTAATGTCTCCTTCTAGTTTCGGAGTTTGCGAACATTTTTTTTTTCTGAACCCATGCCAACGTAAACGAAAACGGTTATCGAACTAAATGTTATTTCGGGCGTCCCACGCAATATTCATATTTTAATTTTTAAAAGTAAATGTCAGAACACAACCTTCAGAAAATTGTACTCGACACCATGTTCACTCGCTAATGGAATAACAATAATCGTTGTTTTCTCTTTTTCACCCGACAGATAATACAACGCTACATACTGACGTGAGCGTGGCGCTTGGAGCTGGAAATGTAGCAGCGGTGGAAGCAACGAGTGTCTGAAGTACGACTTATCGCGGACGTATGTCAGCTGCGCGAAGTACCGACAGCTGACCGGCCAAGAACTGGAGTACGTAGAGCACCGTCCACACGCGCGCGTCCGCGCCCGCCCTGTCTGCATCAATTTCTCTGCCCACAATCTCTCCCCATTGTATTTTTCATTTTCCGTAAAAAACAAAAAAAAAACGAGACGGTCGTAGCCGCGGCGCAATTTTTTTTTTCTTTTTTATACATTTCAAAAGCGATCAGTGGATTGATCGGCGACCGGCAAGCTATTCCAGAACGATTCGAATATCCTCCTGCACCCTCAGAGCTGAGTAACGAAAAAGACAAAAAAAACAAACAAACTAAACACTCGACGCTCGCCGCTACATTATATATTAGATGCATTAATGATAAATTTGAAAATAATAAAAAAAACAATAAATCGCGATGGGATAGCTAGCTTTTAACTTTAAGGCGACGCGCGCGCGCACCAAGCTTGCACGGAAAAATTAAACAGGAAAAATGAAAAAATAAGAAAAATGAAAACAGCTAAAAATAAAAGGAAAAAAAAGTAAAAAAAAAAGTAAAATCGAGATACAGCCTGCGTACATTCGTACGTGGATGCACGCTATGTAGGACACACATACACACACGGGATCATCATCAATGTAAAGCTCACTAGAATCGCAACGGCGTTTCAATATTTTTTTTTTTTTAATACCAGCAAACAAAAACATCTAAATTATAAAAATTCTCGATCGAACGAGACTGAACGAGTTTCGCAAGCGCGTATGTCCAGGCGTCCGAGCCTACAGCGGATCGATCGTCTTGGCACCCATCAGTGTTTTTTTATTTTTTCAATTTTCTTCCATTGAGATTTCGCTCTCATACTTACGCGCGTAAACATTGAACGTCCGATTATCGACCACTTTCCACAGTTTATCCTAGTGCGAAATTCTTCATTGAACGATATAAAAAAAAAAAGAAAAAAAAATTTGTTGTCAAGCTTATAGGGCCTACATTTGCTCATTTTTATTTTCATAATAAAAATACACGTCATCATGAAGGACGTTAACGATCTTTGATGTCCTCGCCCCGAAAACCCCCATCAATTAATTTTCAAGCTAACGAACGAATAATCACGGGAGTGCCGAGCACACTGGAGGAGAACTTCGACAAAAAAAAAAAAAAAAAAAAAAAAAAAAAAAAAAAAATAAAAAAAAAAAAAAAAAAAAAAAAAAAAAAGACCAAAAAAAAAAAAAAAAAAAAAAAAAAAAAAAAAAAAAAAAAAAAAAAAAAAAAAAAAAAAAAAAAAAAAAAAACCGAGAAATCATTCTCGAGAGAACGCTCAGACAGGCCGCAGAGTCATTCGTTCGCCCGAAAAAAAAATACAAACTATTAACTAATATGCATATTTTTTTTTAAATCGCAAGAAACAATATACGATTAATCAATAATTCGCTGATTTTATTCGCAAGTCTCTGCCTATAATATTCGGGATTAACCCGTAGCGTTCGTCCCTCGTGCGTTATTCCGGGACGGAGTTTTGCTCGGTTCCGCACGAATAGTTGGCGACTCGAGTCCTGCCGCAGGACTATCGATTGATTCGCACACATTGCGCCCCGGTTTTCGCCCCGTGTGTTTAACACCGACGTTGGCTCCGCCAGATTTCGTAACTCCGCGGTGGTTCCGCACAGAGCTCGTCTCCGGTGTGTTATATTATCCGCATCTACATTTACATTCGCCGAGCTTCTATTTAGTCATACACGTACATGCTCGGAGGGGCGAATCTCGAATCTCTATCCAATCCACTACCGTCCAACTGCCGCACTATCGTTGCAGAGCCAACGAAGCTCATTTACACACCCACGCGCGAGAAGAGCTCTGCGCGTGTAATTTAACGAGAAAAAAATTTTGAAAAAAATAAAAAATAATATTAAAGAAAAGAAAAAAAAAGATATACAGAGAAAATTATTCCAAGGCCTCGAGCGCAAAACTGTCGATGTGTATGTGTGTGCCCGGCGAGTGCTATGTGCGAAGCAAACAGAGATCTAAATTATGTACGAATATAATCTAGAGTAAACGCGCGACGAGTCCCGACCTCGTTCACGACCGTTCCAACGTAACTAAAGAGTTGTGCGATTCCCGAGATCGCCGACGAACCGAAAGGCCGGAAGACCTCTCAGTTGTTTTCTTTTCTTCTTCCCTCGGTGATTCCATGCTGACTGACGCATTCTGTAATAAATATTGAGAAAAACAAAAATGAAAACTGAATATTGGAAGATAAGCAGATCTGTCTTTCGATAGTGTAACAGATTGCAGCTTTAGAATTGAGCCTGTTGCTGGACGCACGTTAACTCCGCACCTTTCACTTCTATGTAGAGGGATTTAACGTGCCTCACGGAAATCCGCCGATAGCCAGTAATGAAAGACGGCAACCGCTCGAGCATGTTAAACTGAAACCGAGAAAATGTTTATTTCGTGCGCTCAAAGTTCAGAGATCCGTCTGGGAAACGACGTGCTGTACAAAAAAAAAGAAAACGCCGATTCTCGATCTCGCTCAATGATTATCGCGAACGGTTTTAATCGCACATTCCGATTAGTATGAGATTGTGATAAATTGCGAATAAAGAAATCTCGAATAAAACAGTGCCTGCGTAGCCCGAGGAGAGACAAACACTTCGAGATTGATGTGAGAATCAGCTAGATGGTGAGAGATCTATGATCCAGCTTTTAGTCTTTTTTTTTTTACAATGTTAAGTTTCTTCCGTCTGTTTGTTCTTGTTCTTGTTTTGTAAATCTTTGTGATTAAGCAATTTTGTACTATCGCGATCTTTTGGAATTAAACAGTCGTTGGACGGAGTTTTCATCTCCGGGAGCGTCGAGAAATTTTCTCGACCTTGATGAAAAAAAAAAAAAAAATGAAAACAAAAATACGGGTCTGAGTGTGGAGTTCCACGTGCGCGCGGGTTAATATAGCTGTCGGCTAGGTAATAAGACTAAAAGCGTAATCCGGTGGCCAGTCTGTCTCTACCACACGTGTATACGTATTTACTAATTTATAACTGATAAAATTACACTACGGATTATAATGTCGACGAGACGGCGAGCGACGAGCGAGCCCATCATTGGATCTGATTAAAAAAATAAAAAAGAAACCAAAATTCTGTCAACGTACTCCGAATGGTACAGATTCGAGTGGAAATGGTTTGCATTTAATTCACGCACGCAGATTTGATCGTGTCCGATATTGATCGTATCCGTGCATGAATTACTAATGTCTGTATTTTGTCGATGATTTAACAACGTCATAGAGATCTTTCTTAAGGTGAAGTGAGTCACGTGACGGAGCCGGGGGTGTGAGAGAGAGAGCGCCATAGATCTTGCGGTGGAGCGAGAGAGAGCGACAGAGAACGTGTTTCACTTCACCTTAAGCTGGTCTTTGCAAATAGTGTTCACTTCGCATAAATTTCATAGAAATGAGAGGGAATTGTAAACACTTCTCAATGCTATCAAAATTTGAAAAAAATCAAGCGTATTAAAGATGCCGAAAAGATTAATTTTGCATAATAATAATTCCAAAATGTTATTAACAAATTGATGAAAAATAAAATTGTTCAACAAATCTCTCGGAAACGTAACTTTTGTGTTTAGAAAAATTATTCGTTCATTTTTCTTTATACGTCTGCATTTTTTCAGATTTTTAAATTTACTTTGAATTTTGTGGCTTTCTACACGTTTCTCCCATATAAAAAAAAAATCAAAGTGATTTTGAAAATGTGAAAAAATTCATACGTATTCAGAAAAGTGAACAAAACACTTTCATTAAAAAAAATAGTTTCCGGGAGATTTGTTGGACAATTTTATTTTTTATCAATTTATTAATAACATTTTAGGATTATTCTTATGCAAAATTAGTCTTTTCAGCACCTTTAATATGCTTGATTTTTTTCAGATCTTTATATCATCCAGAAGTCTTTGCAATTCCCTTTCATTTCTCTGAAACTTATGCGAATCGAACACTATTCAAGCAAGGACTAAACAGTTGAATCAACGATAAATCTTTCTTTTTCACCTCGGAATTGATCGCATTAGCGTTTCCTGTTTACCTCGTCGTTGACGGAATACAATAGCTTAGGAGCGAAACTCGATTATTTGGCTCACAAGAAGCCTGCACCATTGTGATAAACACGTGTTACTATTATACATTAGATTAAACAAAAAAAAATCATTCTAGCAGTATTTTTGTTCCTCGATTTCTTACTAATCAGAATGAAATATTATCACCGAATCCGCGATTACAATACTACTATACGATACGATAATTGTGCTGAAGAGAAATAACAAATTTATCACAAAAAAAGAAACCATTAAAACGAGGGAAACAAGCAAACACAAAACAAATGAAACTTGGTCGCAACAAGTAACGCGCAAGTCGCAAGGAATGAAAGACACTACTTTGTACAAGGCTTTGTAATAAAAACTGATGGAGCATAAGCGTATCTATGAAAAAAAACTGTTTGGATTAATGTTTGAGTGGTTTGAGGACGTTCCGGTGACAATCGACAACGCGTCGTCCGGAAAGCCGGCGAGTGCCGGTCGACGGATTCGTCACGAACCTTGGACCGAACTTACCAACTGAAGAGAACTCGTTCCTACGAGAACTTTTTTTCCTCGCGATAATTCACCGATTGGATTTCGTACCAATCAGAATGAAATATTATGTCATCGAATACGCGATTATGATATGATAATTGTTCTGAAGAGTAATGACAAATTTATCACATTAAAGCGAGAGAAACAAGCAAACGCAAAGAGTTGGGGGCGCAACGAGTAAGGCGCAAGTCGCAAGGAATGAAAGACTACTTTGTACAAGGCTTTGTAATAAAAACTGATAGAGCATAAGCGTATCTATGAGAAAAAAGGTTGTAATAATGTTCGCTTGGCTTAAGAACGTTTCCGCGATAACCGACATCGCGTCGTCCGGAAAGTCGCCGAGTGCTGGCCGATGGCTTCGTGTACACGAACTTTGGACCGTCCTTACCTACAGAAGAGAACTCCTGCAAGAATATTTTTCCTAGCGATAATTCAAGGTTTGGAGGGTATAAGACTCGCCGATTGCACGTTACTTTCGAGAGCGTAAATGGTGAAGATTACTTTCTCGAAAATTACGTGAGGTTACTGTTGTAAAGGTAAAACGTACGACCAAGTGTAAATAAACACGGAACGCATTCATTCGCCAAGAGAGATCAGGATGATTTTTGTGTATCAAACGAATAACTCTCATCGGGGCTATCGCTCCGTTAAAATGAAAGTTTCTGATTTCAAGCGACAATTATACTTAAGACGCAATTGTACTTAAGGGGAAATGAAAGTCACGTGGCTGGGCCATGAGTGTGAGAGATAGTTGCAATTTTCAAATTAACTTTATTCAACGGTGCAAATTTTTTTGAGAAAAGTTCATTACAGTTTTTGTTACCGGCGGTGATATTTCACTCACCTTAAGCTAAAGGTACCAATGAGAGCCACATGGCCGTATGGTATAGTCATATCGACTTCCGGAGCCAGCCTCAACCACATTAATAATAATAAGCTACCAATGCGATGGACGGTTAAAACCATCCCCAGATTCCAGCTGTTATTAATTGGACAAGAACAATTTGTTTTTGGCAATGACTAAAACCAATGTCAAGCTGATAGTTTCTAGTTTCCAAAACGCATCGATTAATTACAAATAGCTACATTTTCTTTTTATTACTGACGGAAGAAAATAGCAAGAGTCCAAATGTACCAGTTTCCGAACGCGGTTTTTCGGCACGTCCCTATATTAAGACACTGTAGGTCTCAATGTTTCGGTCAATCATAGAGTTTGAGAATTCCGATGAACGAACTCAACTAGTTCATATTAACTAAAAGAACTTCTTTGCCATTCTATTAATTAAAGCAATAAAAAAACATTATATTTTCGCGAAGCAATACTGAAAATAAGCTACCTAAAAAGACGGCTAACCTAACTTCTTCGAACAGTCCGATTATTGGGTTGCTTATCTAGTAACGCTTGTGCCAATTTTCGGACACTATATATCGTCTGTTTTTTGAGCAAAATGCAACAACAGAAAATAATGCAGGTTTAAATCTTGAGTAACTTTTTGTCTGTGCGTCAAATAATGTTTGCAGATACGATAACAAGTGTCAAATTGGATTTCTAATTCTTCAATTCGGAATAAATCAAATCTGAATGGAAGTGTCCGACGACTGTGACGTGCCCGAGTATTGGTACAGTCACCTTACAGCAGCCTCCGTCGTATTATGCGGTTACTGACAAAGGATTCTCGTAATACCGCGAACGAAAAACACGCCACCGAATTGAACCGGCGTACCGGTGTGTGTGGCCGTGTGCGAGCATCGACGCGTGACATCAGCTGCTCGGATGTACGACGCAACCGCTGCTGCCATCCCATGTGCGCAACGGTAATTCACGTCAAGCGTAACACCAGCTTTTCATTTTAGGTTACGAGAGACAGTCCCATTTTCAAATCAGTATGTAAAGCAGCGATTCTTTGTTTTTTCATTCTTTCATTCTCCACAGACCTTTGACCGAGATCTTTCGATTCGCACGTCCCGTGAGACAGAGGTGAGTTCAAACACACGAGCTTATCTCCCCGAGTCTGGCGTTGTCGCCCGAATCGCGAGCCCGTACTTTATTGACAAATCTCTCTGGCCAAAATAAAAACTACGAGTCAACCGACATGAGTTTTAGATTCGAAAAAACGCTTCGACATAAAAGGAGGCAAAGGAAAAAGAAAAAAAATGACGAGCCGAAACGTCGTGGAATAATTAATGAAAAAATGCATCGTATCACCGTTACGTGGCTCCGATTGAAAAACACCGGTTAGACGTAGCGTGCGAATGATTTCCGACACTTCCCTCAGTGCATTCACGAACTGGAAACGAGCGCGACGCAATTCTCATTGTTCCCTCAGCGTTTTGATTTGAGTACGATTAGATTTGAACAAAACGATTCGCGATGATTACGCCAAAAGTCGCGTAGAACTCGTCGCGCGACAGTGCGAGGCAGTGAGAGTCGAGTAGGCGAGTTTTCGCATTTTTACATCGCAGAGTTAAACGAAATGGAATTTTTTTTGCAGCGCAACAACAAGAATTCAGGCTAGTGTTGGTATGCGGCGCGCGACAAGGCGTCGTTGTACAGCGGACGATCGGGTTGACGATTTCGAGGCGAGACGTGCGATCTAGAGATGGATGCTACGATGCAGGAAACTATAATGCGCTTCGGCAACGTGGTGATGCGGGTGCCGCCCTTGTTCATCATCGACGAGCTGCTCAGGATCGGCCTGGACTCCTCAACGGAGAACGCAGCTCGCAACTCGACCGACAACGGTACAGCGACGTTGGTTAAAAACACGATCGTCGATTCGCTGATGGGTGTAAATCAAGAACCCTTCTTCGTGCCACAATTCAATCTCGACGTCTACTTCTACGAGACTTACTTCCTGATGGCATTGAGATTCGTTGCTTGCTGCTTCGGTAAGATTGTTTTTACCATCGAAGCTTATGAACAAAATTAAAAAATTAAAACAATAGAGACAAGAGGGATTCTAAAATCATATGGCAGTAACATTTTATCAGATCTCCTGGTCGCAGTGATAGGGAGGGAAAGAAAAGAATAAGAATTTTATTATTATTATGTATACTGAAATTTCAATAGAGAGCTTACAGAGGGGAGGGGTCGCATCACTGGCATAGCTATAGTCGAGTATCATTGTTAGAATATTTTTAGTGTTCTGAGATTGACATAAATAAGATTCTTTAAAGCCAAAAGTTTGTACATGCGACTAAATATTAAGCTGTTGAAACAAATTTGTGTTTATATATTTTTTTGTTAAGGAGCAATCTGTTCAGAAATAAAATCAATCAATCAATCGAAATTAATTATTATTAGTATTAAACTTTACAGAAAGGAAGTATAACACTTGTAAAATCTGCATCTTGATAACTGAATTACAATTTTCTTTTGTCTTATAAATTCTTGTAAATTCCTATAAACTCTTATAAATTTTGTGTTAACATCCCTGGCCAGGCCTCAGGGTGTTTAGTTTTGTCCTATGATATAGCTACGATGCAGACACTACCTTGATAGACAAGCGCCACGAAAAGTAGCAATATTGGCGCGATAATTGCGACACGTGCGGCACATGTCGCAATTATTGCGCCAACTGTTACTTTTAGTGCCGCTTGATTATCAGGGTATAAGTTTGTAACTTACTCTCTGTAAACCAATAATAATAATAATAATAATAAAAAGATTATTATTATATAGTTTCGTGTGTCCAACTCTAAATTTGTTGACTGAATTTATTTATTATCATCATATATGTCGGTGTCGTGGCATTCGGACAACTGCCTGGGATTTTCGGTTATTCGGAATCGTGCGACACTTTCCCATTTGTACACAGGCGTACACTCGTACGCACTCACACACATTCTCGCGCACAAGCATAATCTTGAACAATTATGTAATAATATGAATAAAAATATTCACTCAATTTCATTGCAATAAATAGAAAAAAAAATTTTAAACAAATGTCTCATAATATACCTAAAAATGCCTGGAAAAAGGCGACTCTACTCTTAAATAAAAAATTTTAATAAAAGATAGAATAGTCACCACACAAAAGGTAAAATCTACTATCGTATGGAATAAAATGAAAAAAATTCAGAAGCACTTTTTTTGTTTGTGCTGTCTCCCTGCTTGCAGTGTTATGCTAAACCTCAATTTTTGCTAAATGACTTGAGCTCACTTGGAGAGTTAATGTTTTATTTTTCTATACAAATACATTTTTTCTTTCTCTATTACTTTCATCTGCACCAGGAACTTGAAATGTTATAGCTATGGTTATTTTAATTTTAATTAAATTCAACTAAATTAAAAATGATTAATTTACATAAAATAAATTTTTAATCTGTAATTTATTGTTATTTTTTTTCGCAGGTTGTGCCATAGCTCTGTGCATTTTTATGCTCTCCACAAGGTACCTGATAGTCCTGTACGTGTACCTGGCATCGATAGGAATTATATTCGTATCGTACTGGTCAAACGTCAGCACGGTAAAAGCTGTGGTGCTCTTCCTGAACGATCACGGAAGTCATCGGAGCATACTGGGATATATACTAAACCTCAACTTCGCCCCTCTTATGAGTTACGGACCTGGAATTCTCATAATTCAAAACTACATTTTACAATGTCTTTTGGAAATTGTATTCTGTTACATACATCTCGCCCCGAGATATGCGATCGTTCAGAAACTGCTTTTGCTGAGCTTCAGTGTGCCTTCCATACTCATACTTTTGCCAGTTCCGGTAAGATATCGATATATGAATTATTTTTTAAAAAGAAAAAATGTTAATTAATTATTAAGCAACTAATCCTTTTATTTTCCATTAAATACTCATCTAACTAACATACTAATTTAATAATTTAATCGTTTTGTTTAACTAAATAACTTAATTAGTTTCATTAAAAATGCTTTACTTCGTTTTAGTTCATAGGAAAAATCCCTCTTTTTTTGTACGCCAAGTCTATGCGATTATGGAGTTTCCCTTCTCTATGAGTTTTCTTTCCAACTTTGTTCCAGACAATGATACTTCAGCACGCGCCTGTATACGCTACTCTACTTCCGCTGGCGGTGAGTAAATTCGTAATCTGGTACAACAGCGTGGCGATGGTGATGATACTGCACTCGGGCTGCACTCACGCCCGGAATTACATAAGCAATTACGGACTGTCGGCGCTCGCGGAGAGGGAGTGGAGCCGTTTGAACGTTCCGAACGTACTGCGTACATTCTGGATACTTCGCGTAGGCGAACAAGTCGTACAGATGCTCTGCGAGAATTACAGCGACGACACCTTCAGCTACTACGTGATGACGAGAACACTGTTGGTCAACGGCTGCGAAACGCTCACCGCCCTTTTGGGAATGACGAGTATAATATCTTACATATGCCACTACATCGGATGTTTCTCGCAGTGGGTGCTGCTGACCGTGGACGAAGACGAGAAAAGCATCGGCACCGTTTCCGCGGTCTTGTTCTACATACTGGCATTGCAGACCGGCCTGACGAGCCTCGATCGCGAAAAGCGTCTGGTACGTTTGTGCCGAAATTTTTGTCTTCTATTCACCGCCGTTCTTCAATTCGTTCACAACATCGTGAATCCCCTGCTGATGTCGCTGAGCGCCTCGCACAATCCCGCTCTTCACAGACACGTTCGCGCCCTCGCGGTATGCGCCGTTCTGATACTCTTCCCGGTCTCGCTTCTCGTCTTCCTGTGGTCCCACTTTTCCATAAGCACGTGGCTGCTCGCCGTGTCGGTGTTCGGCATCGAGGTCATCGTCAAAGTACTCGTCTCCCTCGCTATATACCTGCTGTTTCTGTTCGACGCTTATCGAAGCGTATTCTGGGAGCAGCTCGACGACTACGTTTACATGATCCGATCTTTCGGCAATACCGTGGAATTCTCTTTCGGCATTGTTCTCTTCTTCAATGGCTTTTGGATACTCGTTTTCGAGTCGGGCGGAGCTGTAAGGGCGATCATGATGTGCATACACGCATACTTCAATATATGGTGCGAGGCGAAGGCCGGCTGGAGCGTATTCATGAAGCGTCGGACGGCCGTGAACAAAATCAATTCTCTTCCGGAGGCGAGGGTCGAGCAGCTCCGCATGCTCGACGATGTTTGCGCTATCTGCTATCAGGAGATGCGCAGCGCGAAGGTCACGAGGTGCAACCACTATTTCCACGGGGTTTGCCTGAGAAAGTGGCTGTACATACAGGATCGTTGTCCACTCTGTCACGACATACTGTACAAAGTCGTCGACAATCGGGGAAGACAAAACGAGAACGAAACCGAGGGCGCGGCGGTCCCGAGGGAAGCGGGCGCGGCTCTGGCAGCCGCACTCGAGCCCGAGAGATGAAACGAAAATCGCTGCGCCCCGGTAGCACAGCTTTTGGATAGTCGATAATTGGGGATAGATAAGAAATGAGAAGAAAACAAAAAAATATTATATATATGCGAAATTCGATCGTCGATTTTTGTCGTCCCTCTGTAACTATTTACCGATAAAAAAATATCTTGCGCGCGACACCTTCGACACTCAAAGACAAATCAACGAGAAAACCCCACCAGAGAAATCTCCTTAGGTTTCGAGCGGGACAATGTGATATTTATCTTTATACTAATTAATAACGTTAACACATTTTTTTGTCTTCAAATTATCGATCTCCGAGAAGTAGTCTCGATCGTCTCCGTTATGCTGATGTACGTGTGAACGAACGACTTATCCTTCCAATAATAACGTTAACCCTTTAACGGCCTCGGGAAAGATACCCAGTTCTGTCCTCTTAATTATGAAGATTTTAGGGTAGAAAAATTCTAATAATTGGAACAGAATATCCGAGATATTCATCCAAGCGAAGTCCGTTGGTAGAAAAAATGTATTGTTCTCCACGAATGTCTGAAAAATTAAAATTTGGTGGAAGTTATCTTCGCACTGACCGTTAAAGGGTTGAAAATCAAAGTACTGATCAATCGCTATTTAACGATTGAAACTCGAGCTTATATATTGTTGCCTAACGATAATTTTTACTTTCTGCATTACATGCAAAGTGTTTAAGGAAAACAAGCGTTGTTTCATTATCAAGTTCGAAGCTGTACACTTTTTTCAATCAGGAATTGTTTTTACATTATTTTCTGACTGTAATTGAATTTTTCTAAAAAGAAAACTCCATCGTATTAGATTATCATTCTTGAAGATATAGTTTATAGATATCTTGTTATCGAACAACATTTAATTTCAAGGGGCTTCCCACTTAATTATTGAAAAGTTACCTAGACCGATCGTCTATGCGATTCGAAATAACGTCGCGGTAAGCGTAGAGACGCGATTGGATGCTAGGGAAACGCAAACGGTGGTAAATGGTTCACCTAATGACTCTGTAATAGTAATTGCATTACCGAATTATTATAATTATTAATACCAAGAGCGTTCGGTTTGGTTATCGTCTAATAATGTAGCGAGTATGCGTGTGCATTTGCAGCATTGACCAGGTGTCTGACGCGATTCCGGTAAGCCATGTAAAATTGTATATCGCTTATATGTAAAATACCCGTACCTCACGCTTATCCATTGATTTGGATAACGAATCCGATTATACGTGTACATATAAAAATAGCCACACGCTACGCCGGTTTAAGTTGCGTTGATGATAATCAGTACATATCCATTGCGAACGCCTCGTACACCGCCGTTTTGAAAACTAGAACAAGAAGAACAAAGAACATTGACCATAAAAATCTGTTAGTCTTCTGCAAAGTAATCGAATATGACACTTCGAAAAAAAATCATGAAATATTATTACTATTATATATATACCGATTATTATACGATCTTTCGATGTTCCAAAATAACTCGCAAGGCTTGTACTGTAAATTTTTCTCTAAGTTTCTTACTTATCAGATGCAATATTGGCGGCTGTTAGAATACTGAATACAAATATACATTTATTTAAGATAAAAAATGTTTCCCGATTTATTGCCTCCCCAGTAACTAATAAAAATAAGCCAACAAATGTCGCTCAGTTCAGAGCGTTTTGGATTGAAAATTCAGGTGTTTTTTTTGTCGATTTGAATAAGTCTCGATGGCGAACTGGACGTGGCTGGATAGTGTGCCGAGCGTGGATAACTCGAGGAAAGAAATACCGAAGATCATTGGCTATCGGCACGCAAATCACGCCGATATACCGCGCATTTGTCAGATGATGCGGACCGAAACTTACGATGTGTTTGGCGACGTTGAACCCGGTAAAGTTTTGTAAGTCGCAAATTCACTTCGTTTTCTAGTATCGAAGAATTTTGTATTAAAAAATCTGTTATCTTTCATACGATCGAACATTGCGAACAGCGAAAAGGCTTGCGTATCGTTGGTGCAGATCAACGCTGAACAGGAAGTGGTATCGAGCGTCAGTCTCTGCAATTTTCCCAACGTGCCGTCTGTGCCGGCTCACGATTGGCTCTCTTGGATCGCGACGCATTATGGGTGAGGGGACTCTGCGATTACCTTGGAACGGACAATTCACTGAATGATTTATTGCGCCGATCGCGTTCGACGATCGAGAACAGGCTGCCCGGCATAATGGAGAGAAACACCTTGTTCATCCATCTCCTCGTTTGGGACACGCGATACAGCGAGACATTCTTCAAAGATCTCTTGAACGGAATTTTCACCATCACTTCTTACTGTCTTCACGTTATAATGGTCTCCCCACCGGGCCTCGAAACAGGAAAGGACTTGTTCGAGAAAAATATGACCAAGACACTTCCCAGAGGCAAGATAAAATACAACGGAGCGCAGACTCTGTACCTCAGTCTGAGACATCGACACAGGCCGAAATTGAAGATCAGACGAGTCGTGTACGTATCCCTGCATCAATTTTACATCAGGCGAAGACTCAATATTTCCATGAAAATATTGCCTGAAATGTTGTGTTATTCGTTTAAATAAGCGATATTTTTATTTCGATCAGTTTTCTTTACCAATTGTCTTTGCCAGGACTAATTATTATCATTATTATTATTTATGTACAGAAAATAAGTTTTCACTCTTTGCATCTGCTTTTATCATATATGCTTTACATATGCCTCAGGACACGAATAAAACAACACTATTCTATTCTTCTAATATATTCTATACAATGCTCTTCACGTAAAATATATAAATCAATTTTATTCCAAATATATTTGTTGTCGGCGGCTTGGATTGCATTTGGCAGTATTGTGTTCCATTCATCTTCTACCGTATTGCATAGAATGTGAATAAATTTATTTTATTTACTTTATATATTGACGGAGTAACTCCTTTATGCAATTTTCAAGTCGTGAATCAAATTTACAGGCATACAAAGTTTGAACTTATAACACTACTATAGAGTTTGAATATACAATACTTATATTATACATAATTTGGAGTAACATTTTTTGTTACAAAAATAACATTAGATACATATGATTATAAATATAAGTTTTTATTGAATAAAAAAAAAAATGTTTCCTTTCAAATTACTTGACGATAGAGAGGAAGACAACGACGATTTGATACCAATAATAGATGCCGAATCGAAGCGTCTCAGAGAACTCTACGGGGATTTTTACATCAGCGAAATGATGCGGCACGTAGAGAAGGGGACTCGTCAGTTGATTGTAGCTGAGAGCGAGGGTTTGGCCACGGGTGTGATGTGTCTCAATAGCACGGTAGACGTGGATCTGCTGAACTCAAACTTCGAGCTCGCACCGTACAACGCCCTTCGAAAAAATCTCTTGGACGATCCAACAATTTTGAACTCACCCTCTTCGGTGTCTTCCATTGTAAATAAAACTGCGAGCGAAGTTTTGTTGATGGAGGATGCAAAGGATTGGGAGAGACGGCGCTTCAGTCTAGCCGTTGCTCGGACAATGCGCTCTGAGAGTCACAACAACGAAGATAGCGATCAGGAAGGTTCGCCTGAGATAATCGTCGATTCCCCGAAGAGTTCTGAAAAACGACTCGGCTTATCGGTGAATTTCGAAACCAGGCTGCGCGAGAGCATATTCGCCAGAGCTATCAGTGAACTTCCAAGTATGGAAAATTATTGAGTTATTGACGACTCCGATGATGTTTGCATAGTACAAATACGTATACGCTGTTTTCTGAGAAAAAGAAAACGTTTCATTTCATTCATTTCATTTAATTTCATTTTATTATTATTAATTGATTAGATACAAACTACTTTACATTGAATTTTCTGTCCGCAGAAGCTTTACAACTCGTACGCGGATATCACCCGTATGTTTTTTTTACGTATCTTAGTTCTTCAGGTACAAATATCGCAGGATTGATGGAGTGATACTCCATACATATACTTTCTACATAAATAACGATCCATATATCCTTCAGTCTATGCTTTGATGCATTCCATACATTGATTTTTCCCGAAGGTATTCACAGAAGTTCACATAAGAAATTCCGCAATACTTTCTTCCGCAGCTTCTCGTATTCATTCAATCGCTGTTTTTAGACTGCTTATTGCACCTATGCAATAACTATGCTATGCTATGCTATGCTATGTTAACTCACAAAGAATTATTCTCAGTTACAGCGTTGCAATAATTTGTCTTATGTAAATATTTTCGGAGTAATTAAAATTGCAATTTTGTGAGATGTCGATTTTTTTTTTTCTTAAAAAATCAATTTGTAAATTATTTTGCAGGGAGAAGTTTGGAAGCTCCGCCCTACAAGGACGAGGACGAGGAAGAGCCCGCTTTTTCGCGGGTCAACGAAAGTATCGACCGACGCGCGGACTCGAATTCGTACCGGGGAGAACTTAACGCCTTTGCGTTGGAGCTCTTCAGCATGGACAGAAAAATCGACGACCGATACGGTCAGGATTATCTCGAGGCGGCGTTCGAGTGTTTTCCGGATCGGGAATACTGCGTTATGCTTATACCATCGACGCAGCCCTTCTTTCCGTTCTTGGAGTATTTCGTCGTAACGACATTTATCGCTTCGTCATGAACTTCCGGCCGCGAGTTGGCGAAAGGTCGTCTGATTCGATAATTATTTTCGCAGCGTGTACCGTTGCGCTTCGACAAAGATTTCCCTATGGTACTGTACGTCGCGCATCGCTCGACGCTTCTCGGTTTTTTGAAGGCCCGCGAAGCGATAGCCTACGATCGCGAAAGGATCGAATCGTTTCTCCAGGGTATACCGAAGAAAAAAGTCGTACTCGAGGACTTTGATGAGGCGGTTAAATCGAACAATGGCGGGAAAGACTGCTACGTGTTCATCTGCGAGAACAAATTGATAGGAATAGCGATACTATGGTACGTGTATGTACACTGGGGGACAAGAGTGAGCGAATGCCGGTAGTCTTGGGAGAACCCCGATATCTCACCCACATAGCACGGAAATATTTCTCAAGTTGTCCGATTATTTAGGAATACAATCACTCAAAGATTTTCAAAATATTTCTGAAATATTTTCAAAATATTTCGTGCTATATGGGCAGATGCACAGAAAAATTTCGGCGAGAAAGAATTTGAATATTATTATTATTTATTTACACAAAGTAAGGCTCACACTTTTTACATCTGCTTCTATATAAACGCTCTCACGTAAAAACGTATAAATCGATTTTATTCAAAGTTTGAATAGATACAAACTTCAGAAGGCCGACCAGTAGATACTAAAGTTTCGTATTAACTTATTGGCAACTAAATATTATTAATAATTCATTTTTTTTAAGTTGAAAATTGAAATTTCCCTATCGCTTTAACAGAAGACTCGCACATACGAGCCTCCCACTAATCTTTTTTTGATTAAAAAATATTTAACAATAATAACAAATTATCGATATTCGCCTACTTTTCACCGAAACAGAACTCCAGACCGAAATATTAATCGAAGATTTTTAACTTTAAACCAGCCCGGAGCCCCACATCGGCGAATTACGAATGATTTACAACGTGGAGGAATACGTATCGATGGAAAATACAGCAAGGGACGCGCACGCACGATTGCTGCATTTCATTCTGGTGCCAATTTTTTCCGTCTATCACAGATTCTTCTTTCGCGAATTGATGCGTCTCAGCGGTACCACGGTGCTCTATTATCGACTCTACGACAGCGAGACTACCGCTCCCGTGAGATATCAATTACTATAAACTTAATGAGTGAAAAATGATCTCGAAAAAAGCATTTTTTAAAGAAGAAAACAAAAAATGATTACTTTCGCAGAATCGGACGAGGCCCCTCATAACGTGCCTCGACGCTATGATTCCCATGAAATCCCGAACCCGGATTCACCACCCGTGGCCGCAATCAGATGAAAACGAAAATCAACTGGACGACGAGAAATTTTCACTTTTTCTGATGACTCCGAGATTTTCAATGATGCGGAAACCAGTTATAAATGCAAAGATCGTCGTTGTCGGGGCATCGGATTGCGGAGTGGCATTTGCAGAATGTCTTGCTCTGGAGGGGTCAGTAGTAGTAGTAGTAGTATGTTTTTTATTTCATGTACACCCTCTCGGGTCTGTACAGGTCCCCTCCCTTATACAATTATATCCCCTTATTCTAGTGTTTCTTACTATATCTTTCCAACACTTACAATACTTATTTTAACTAGAAATGCCTGAAACTTTGTTAACTAGAATTGACTGAAAACACAAAAAACCCCCAATTCATCCAACATTCACACGCTCAATACATGTTCAAGTATTTCCATTCACACATTCCACGTTTGCTTCCTTCGCGTTCTTCACTAGTTTTTCAAATGCGGCAATATATTCACATAGAGGTACAATAGGCTTCCCTTTTAAATCACCATTCACCTTCCATTCGAGGCCTGCTCCTTCCGTATTCCCTTTCCATTCTTTCAGACCAGGAGGGGTCAGTATTTTGCGCATTGCAAATTATCTGTGAGTAAAGTTCAGTAATAAAAATGTTTCTTTCAGTTCTAGCTCCAGAATGGGTCACTTCACGAATCTCACACTCGTCTCACCGAACGGTCTGCCCTTCGAGCAAAGAGGAAGTATGGAACACGCGACAATGATTCCGTTCAGAGGAAGGTATTGCTATGCGTACAGGCAGGTCGTCCCCAGCAGGGTGTGGATAAACGTCGTTCACGGAACGGTCTCTAATATTAATAGGTGTTTTATCTCTTCGATTAAGAAAATGTATATTAGAACCGCGACTACCCGAATCAATTAGGGTAGAGCTTCGTGCAACACTCGCCTTTGGCTTGTGCTGCAAACTCAAACCAGTCAGAAAAAATTGTATCGCACTGGGATCATAAAATAATTTTTTGCATAACGACGTACGAGCGGTGTAACGCATATATGTGCGATAGATTTCGAGCTTGCAGCGCGAAGTAGAGCTTCACGATGAACTGGCATCGAAATTTTGCGTCATGATACGGATAATAGGAATTCGCATAAAGAAAGTCGCACTTCGGATAATGAAGGGTTCGGACATCGAGGTTCTACTGTACCAGTATTTTTTTTATACGTAAGATTTAAAAGTTTGGAAAAAATTTACAGGAAGGGTAAGTACGTCACTGTTTGGGGCCTCGGAAATTTGAGCTACGACTATCTGGTCCTGACTTGTGGACTGCAGTATCGAAGTCCGGAGTTTCATCTGGGCGACAAGAAAGCGGAGAAGCGAGGGTGATTATGTGAATTTAAACGATCGAGTTCATCGACACGGCTAATAAAAATTTCATTCAACCCAATTTTAGGAACCCGCAGCCTGGACAGGAAGTTATTCCTCTTAACTCTTTCTGCATAAACGACGATGTTGACGCGGCGACTTGTCTCGAAAGATTGAAAGAACTGACCAATGAATTTACTTCGAAGAGTAAGTGAAATCGAACGATCTTGAACGGTCTATAAAAAAAAAATACTTTGCAAAGTAATTGCAGATAAAAAAAATGCAGGAAAATGTTGCAAAAGATTGATTGGCGTTTACTAAAAGATTGATTTTTCACGTATGATAATAAATTTTTGCCACAGAGTTCATCGTGCTCTACGGTCATAACGTCGACTGTTACTGCACTCTGAACACTCTGCTCTCGTGCGGTATCAAGGGAAGTTGGATTACACTGATCCAACCGAGATTGGCAACGTGCGAGAAACGAAGCAACATTTTCTACGAGGACGAGGAAGTCGACAACGCGGTTGCGAGAGCTATCGAAACGAGCGGTGTCAAGGTTTACTCCGAATGGAATTTGAAAGACTGGATTCTCGAGGGAGGAGATAACGCTGGAAACGACGACGATCGCGGCAGAGTCATTAAGATCCTGAGAATCGAATCGAGGACGATGAAAAAATTTATCCCGTGCGACGCACTTATAAATTTCAACGAGAAGTCTATATCCATGAGAACGTTTATGGGTAATAAAAGGAAGAATATTTCTTAAATGAATTATTGGGAAAATAGGAGTAAAACGAAGCCGTGTTCTCCGTTTGAGATGAAATTTGTTTATGTCCCGCAACGCATCCGTCAAAATAGTCCGTTTTGCCCTGCTTTTACCTACACCTAGAAAAAACATTGTCCGGTGTTAGCCCATTCCCGAACCAAATTTAAACTCGATACTTCCATGTTTGCCCGACTTGGACTGCTTTTAATCATTAACAAAAAAAAATCAAAATTCAAATTCAATACCAAAGGTCTTTCATAAAAATATTATAATCGTATGGAGTTTTTCAACGATTGCTCAAAATTTATGCAAGCTAAAAATACTGCAGGCATTTTTCAAAAAAAAATAAAATCCCGTGAAATCTTCAATTCGGTCTCCATCTTTAAACAAAATTTGACGGAATGAAGCGACACGACCACTCTACTAGTGTACCAAATTTTAACAAGCTATCTCAAACCGTTTCCGAGTTATAGTTGTTTTGAACAGTAGGTAAAATCTCATTGCTCGACGTTTCAGACTATTTTAGGTACTCTAAAGTTCCGTTTTTTTATAACAGATTCCTGTATAAAGCAAAAAATTCCTGTTTTTTCAGCAATATCTCGCGCTGGTTTGGTCTTCGACGGTCGTCTGGTCATAGATCCGGAGTACAGGACGAACGACCCTTCCGTTTTCGCTGCCGGTGCGTTCACCAAGTATTCGAGAAAGTATCACGCGGAGAGCTGGCAACACGAGTACTACAACAATATCGAAGTCGGCGAGAGGGTAAACCATTGAAAATGCCCTCTGCAATTGCCGATTAATAATTAAGGCGTACCGTCGAGGAACGATAATGGACAAACGTTTACGGTTTGAAGTTGGCGAGGAGCCTGAAACGAAGGATCGATTCGCTTTCACTCAACGATGACGAGGAATATCGCAGCGGAGAATCGACGAACGAGAGTCGTCACACGGGACTTCCGGTATTTCGTGCACCAAAGCTCGTCTACTCTCTACTTCCGGGGAATCTTCACTATCTCCACGTTCGAAAACCCGGGAAAAATATTCTACGAGCCAGCGCTATCGCGCGTGGCACATACGTAATTTGATGAACATTCATTAATACCAAATCGCAGCCTCGTTCGTTAATTCTATACATAATGTTTAAATTTTTTTTTAGGGCGACGTTCTCGTGACCGGAAGTGCCTCGGCTGCTTCGGAAATTGGCTATTTTCGCCTGCGTCTGAACCAATACAGCAGGGTCGAGACGATAACTTGTCTTAGCAAAGAGGTAATTTTTTACATTCAATACTATGGTCAATTTAGATCATTGATCGATTGTTGCGTTTCCAAGGCATTCAGAGTTCAGGACCTGATTACCCTGTACGGAAAGCACGATTCTATCCTCAACGATTTGAAACTGCGTTTTCAGGTATGTATCGTCAAGTGTTCCATTTAGAAAATTTTGATAATAGCAAAGCATTGTATTAACAGAATTCCTTGGTGCCCGATCTGTACGCGTACTTTGCCGAGCCGTGGGCCGCGGCTCTCTTCCACGACAAGTTTGACTGTCTGAGAGTGGAAAATCGAGAAACGCTCCTGTCGAAGATCGTCAGTTTTCACAGTACTATTTTCATTTTTTTTGCAACCTTGTCTCAATAACTATCGCTTTTATAGGGCCTGCACGGAGACTCTTTGGTCGACGAGGTGATAGCAGCCTTCGTCAGATCCGAATGGAAGGCGGTAAGATCGTACATTCAATAAAAAAAAAAAGTGAAAATTGAAATTTTCGTATCGCTTACTCATAAGTTCAATATTGAAATTTTCAAATTTTCAATTCACATTTTCATTTAACCAAAGCAAAATTAATTCATATTTATTGCATGGAAATTAATCGTAAGCCTAATGAGCTCTTATTTTTTGTCGTGTAGAGTCAAATGTTTCTCGGACATTTTGTCTAAAAACCTTTAATCGGATCGATTCAATGATTTTCAGAGATTTTTCTATGAGTTTCTGTGATTTATTTCTCTGCTACTTGCAAAATATCTACCATTTTCACGGCGCAACCTCCAGCGATCACAATTTATGATAGAAATTCAGAGTATTCTCCAAAAAATGATGAAAGACTCTGATTTTTTCTGATAAAGTACCTTAAAAAAAAATACGAGTTTAATCTAAGATCTACTCATTCTGTTACTCGTACCAAGAGAAGACATAAAAAAAATTTTTATTTTTTAAAAATGTCATGGAGTTTAACGTAACCGTGTCGATTTACATTAGGCTCTTAGTGAGTCCGTAGGTAACAACGCGAGAGCAATTATAACATTTCCTGCGGGCACCCGTCCCAGGGATAGAAAAAATTACACACAAAAAAAACAATGAATGGACACAAGTATTTTTCTTTTTAATAAAAAAATTAAATTATTCTTTGCCTTACAGTTGGAAGAAAAGGATCGTCGATACATAGAGTCGAGACACGCAGGTTCCGTATATCAGGACGCAATTTCCAGCACTCTGATAAATTTCCTTCAAGCGGAGGAGGAGCTGCTACCCCTGTACTGCAATCCACGGAAACTCCGGCGCCAGTTGATGGAAGAAGCCGATTGAAAAGTTTTCCTTCCTGAATATCAAAGTCGTGAGCTACGATCGCAACAGTACTCTATTATAACAGGGCGGGATAGTTGATGCCGAGGATCTAATAGGGGTTCCAGGCTATACATAGAGCGTATCATAATAGCCGACGTACGGAGAGAATGCGCGAGGGGATTGACTAGATACGAGAAGGGAGAGGCGGACGTTGGTCTACGCGAGGATGTTAAAAAATGAATACGCGTAGGCGAGGTCACCACCACAAAAACAACCAGCTGGTGGTCGCCGTCATCGGCGACACATCCGATCATTCTTGCACGGGCTCGGGGTGTAATCGTGCAGGACGCTCGCCCACTCGGCAGCACGCTTTGCGCCCGGGTCGGGCGCACTGTCGGCTTGGCTGCATCACTTAAAACGCATCGTGGCATTCGTCGAATTGCTCGTACGGTAATTACAGGTGACATGACTACGTAAATGAATCATTTGAAATTCTGCGTCAACTCCATAAACTGAAATAACTCAATATAAATTCCGAAATAACTCCATATAAATTCTGAAGTGACTCAATATAAATTCTGAAGTAATTCCATATAAATTCTGAAGTAACTCCACATAAATTCTGAAATAACTCCATATAAATTTTGAAGTACCTCAATATAAATTCCGAAGTAACTCCATATAAATTCTGAAGTAACTCCATGAAGATAATGTCGAGTATCTCGCACGGGGTTCGGCCACACTATCGGTTTGGCTGCATCGTGGATTGCCGCTCGTACAGTAATTACGGGTGATATAGATACGTAAATAAATTTATTAAAAATGCTGAGTTGGAAATTCCATAAACAAATCATGCTGAGTATTTCGCGCCGATAGTGCGGTCGCACTATCGGCTTGGCTGCCTCACTTAATTCGCATCGTGGCATTCGTGAAATTGCCCGTACGGTAATTACCGGTGACATGGACGCGTAAAAAAATAATAAAAACTTCTGAGTGAGTTACTCCATAAACATAATGTCGAGTATTTCGCCCCCGGTTCGGCCGCACTATCGGCTTGGCTGGATCACTTAAAACGCATCGTGGCACTCGTACGGTAATTACGGGTGATATCGGTACGTAAAACAATTATAAAAAATGCTCCGTAAAAAAACTATAAAAAAGTTAATAAATCCATAAACATGGGGGATGATAGTGGGGAAAAACTCTATTTTCCAACAATTTTTGTATGCCCCATTTTGTCCCAATGATACATCCAGATTTTCACCCCCGTTTTACCCCACCTACCTCCACCGCCACTATCCAAAAAGTTATTGGAAAATTGTGTTTTTCTCCATTAATAAAATAAGCGGGTAATTACCCCGTTTTGCCCCACTGTCCCATTTTGACCCGCTCTCCTCTAATGTTCAGTATTTCACGACGAGGATTTAAATAATTCCATGCGTGGCAATTATTGGTGGAAATCTTTTTTAAAAAATGATCAATTCAGCAATTAATGTTAAACTTGAACCTTAAAATATTAATGAAAATTAATAGTATCATACGAGATTGATAAAAATATAAGGATTGACCTTATTATTTGCCGGGCCATATCACCCTTATTATTATTATTTACTTATATTATTAGGCGCCCTTAATCACCCTGCAGACGTGCATAGTTAAAAATATTAATGAAAATAAATACTTTCATACTAAAATATAAGGATTGGCCATATCACCCTTAATCACCCTACATGCTGCCTCCCGCGTAATTACCTCTACTCGCGACAAACTCGCCGTTCCACCCGTCGCGAATTAAAATAAATTATTTTACACCGCACGCTCTCGCGACTCGCGATCGACCGTAGCTTGTAATTACATCCAAAGAATTACCAAAGTTTCGACGATGGATAATTCGCCGACGCTACCCTATAACGAAAACGCGATTGTTACACGACTAACCGAGATATCTATGGATATAAATAAGTTACACCCCCCCCCCCCCAAGCGGGGCAAAACGAACCATCTTCACCAACTTTTCCCGGGACATAAAATCGTCCTATCTGAATTACCAAACCTTTTTGCCCCTGGGTTCCGTTTCACCCCTCTCTCCACCCGCAACCTTTTGCGGAATAAAACACAACTGGGAGCACGTAATGGCCAACGAGTATTGCGGCGACTCCTACGCGTGACTGACTTGGCGCGCCGCGAGAAGCTCAAACTTCGGATAACTTGCGAAACAAGAATTTTCGTGCCGAAGGAACTTGGTGTCTTCCATCCGTTTCTCCCTCCGGCCCGGTGCACGATTATATCGAGCGTTACGTCCGCGGTACACGGTGATGCGGAGAAACGAAAGCTCCGCGTGTCCCACAGTGTTACCGATACGGTTTAAACTTCGCCGCGATCTCGGCTGTGTAAATTCATGTAAGAGTGAGCGTGAACGTTGATCGCTACTTTGCGCCGCGTTCTCGGCAGCGACGAGCATCAATCTCCCGTATCGACGGCTCGGAACCGTAACGGCCAAAGTGCGACGTCGAAACGACCCCCGATGCGTCCTTGGAACTTTTGGCGCCGGAAATACCGAAACATTCCACGAAGACTGCGCGACCTAAACACGCTTTGCGAGTTACATTAACCGATAATTATACGCGGGGAGCAGTCGAGGGCGAACTTTTCGACCGAGAATGGCTCCGTTTGCACATTTCGTTAAAGCGCCGAGGCCGATGTTGGCTAAACAAGCGGCATAATATAACATGTATATGCACCCAGAAAAAAAAATTATCTGACGGCCACCATTTATTTGGTTTGAATAACATATTTATTTGATTTAAGTAAATATTTATTTGATTTAAGTAAATATTTAATTTGATTTAAGTAAATATTTATTTGATTTAAGTAAATATTTATTTGATTTAAGTAAATATTTATTTGATTTAAGTAAATATTTATTTGATTTAAGTAACTATTTATTTAAATCGAATAAATGTTATACTTAAACCAAATAAACGGTGGCCGTCAAATAATTTTTTTCTGGGTGCACACGATATAATGCGCATGGGGAAACGTGCGCGGAACTTTTGGTACCGGAAATACCAAAACATTCCGCGAGTACTGCGCGCAATCCAACACGCTTTGCGAGTTACCTTAACCGATAAGTCGAGGGCGAACTTTTCGCCCGAGAATGGCTCGGTTTGCACATTTCGTTAAAGTGCCGAGGCCGATGTTGGCTAAACAAGCAGGATAACATAACATGTATACACACGATATAATGCGCATGACGAAACGTATGCGGAACTTTTGGTACCGGAAATACCAAAACGTTCCACGAAGACTGCGCGACCTAAACACGCTTTGTGAGTTACATTAACCGATAATTTTATTGGTTGTTTTATGGTCGTCAAAAAGGCACAAAACGACCGGTCATTTTTTAATACCAATACTGCGCGCATTTTTTAATACCAATACTGCGCGCAATCTAACACGCTTTGCGAGTTACATTAACCGATAATTATACTCGAAGAGTAGTCGAGGGCGAACTTTTCGCCGGAGAATGGCTCGGTTTGCACATTTCGTTAAAGCGCGAGGCCGATGTTGGCTAAACAAGCAGGATAATATAACATGTATACACACGATATAATGCGCATGGAGAAACGTAGGCGGTCGCGAAGGTGCGTGATTCCGCGGGTTTCCAGGACAACGATTAGAGTGATTACCGTTAGGCAGCCGTTAGGTCGTGATGGAGGATCGCGGCTCGCGCTGTCCTGCGGCGAGGAATCCCGCGCTCGCAATCAACCCCCCTTGAGGGGGTGGGGGTGGGAGGGGGGGGGGGAGTGAAAGGGGTTCGAGTTACTGTTCCGTTCGCGGGGACTCCGGTCGACCGGTGTTCACGTGACGCGATGTCACGTTACCTCGTCGCGACAGGTGTCGGTTCGCACACAACCCCTTGCGCCCCGCAGCCGGAAACCCACCCCCTTAGGCTCCGACTCTCCGCGGCCACCTCGCGGTCCGTCGCCTATCGCGGAGAACCCGCTGCTCTCTCGACGCTCTATATTTCTCTCTGTCGCGGGCTGAAAGCCGATTGTTATACTCATCGTCGGTATTACCTTTTTTTTTTACCCGCTTTCGTTATGACAAATAATATACGAGTTGCGCGATGGAGCACGCGCATGCGCAGTAACGCGGACGCACCGTTCACGCAGCACGCAGCAATTGTACGGAGAAACAATTTTAGATTTTTAAAAAGAAAGAAAGTATGCTGGCACGTATGCATCCAGAAAAATAATTTATTTGACGGCAACCGTTTATTTCATTTAAGCAAAATATTTATTTCATTCAAATAAATATCTATTTAAATCAAATAAATATTTCACGTAAACCAAATAAACGGAGGCCGTCAAATAAATTATTTTTCTGGGTGTGGGGTCGCGACTTACGGAAAATAATCATTTATCGGGTCTTTGTATTCCGTAAGTCCGTACGAGAGATAAATACGATTTTCTATCTTTCGGCGTCGCGTTTTGTAATTATGCTATATCTACGAGAATGAAACATTCGCTGAAAGCCGATTGTTATATTCATCATCGGTATTATATTTTTCTTGCCCCTTTTCGTTACGACAAGTAATATACGAGTTGCGCGGTACAGCACGCGCATGCGCAATAGTGCCACTGCGGACACACCGTTCACGCAGCGTACGGAGAAACAATTTTAGTTCTTAAAAATAAAGAACGAAGGTATGCTGGCATGAATTGCGTTCCGACTTCCGGAAAGTAATAATTTATCCAGTCTTTGTATTTAGTAAGTTCATGCGAAATATAAATACGATTTTCTACCTTTCGGGGTACCGTTGTGTAATTATGTCATATCCACGAGTAGAAAACATTCGTTGAAAGCTGATTGTTATACTCATCATTAGTATTAGTTTGCTTACCCATTTTCGTTAAAATAAATAATATACGAGATGCGCGATAAAGCACGCGCATGCGCAGTAGTGCCACTGCGCACGCACCGCTCACGCAGCGTACGGAGAAACAATTTTAGATTTTTAAAAAGAAAGAAAAAAGGTATGCTGGCACGTATCGAGTTCCGACTTCCGGAAAGTAATAATTTATCGAGACTTTATATTCCGTAAGTCCGTACGAGAGATACATACGATTTTCTACCATTCGACAAATAATATTCAAGATGCGCAACATACATATATAGTACGCGCATGCGCAGTAATATCACTGAAGACGCGCTGTTTACGCAGCGGCTTCCGAGAAACAATTTTACATAGATTAAAAAAAAAATGAAAACACTGGCACGTGTCAAGTTCCGACATCCGGAAAGTAATATTTTATCGGCTCTTTGTATTTCGTAAGTCCGTATGAGAGATAAGTACGATTTTCTACCTCTCGGGGTCCCGTTGTATAATTTATGCCATATCCACGAGTACAAAACATTCGCTGAACGCCGATTGTTATACTCATCATCGATATTTTTTTTTACCCATCTTCGTTACGACAAATAATATTCATGATGCGAAACATATATATAGTACGCGCATGTGCAGTAATATCAATTTCACATACATAAAAAAATTACATAGAAACAATATTAGATAGGTTTTAAAAAAA
>JAPYZD010001155.1:0-23305 GCA_030522725.1 Ichneumoninae sp. B BG-2022a | reverse complement strand
TCGCTGCGCGCTGACTTCGCATAAATTCGACAACAATAAGAGAAAATTGCAAGTACTTCTTGATGGTGTAAAAATCTGAAAAAAATCATGTATACTAAAAGTACTGAAAATATTAATTTTGCATAATAATAATTGCAAAATGTTATTAACAAATTCATCAAAAAATTAATTGGTTAACAAATTACCCGGCAACAAACTTTTTTTTACGAAAATGATTCGTTTATTTTTCTGAATACGTATGAATTTTTTCAAATTTTTAAGTAATCGTTGATTTTTTATTTTTTTTTTATAGAACAAAAGACTCCCTCCTTAAAACGTCGAATGCGGCACCTCTTAGGATTTTTTGCAAGGTACCAGGGCTTGCTAGTTGCCAGGGCTTCGAGCATTCGAAGCCTTGACCATCCGGTTACACAGGGCGTGCTTCCAGAGATTTTTGTTGAAGGGCTTTTAACTCTCTTTTAATTATTTTTACGGTAATTTAATAAGTTCTAAACTCGTTTTCTGTTTCTTGTAACAGGTCGATGAGTGTAAGAAGCACCGCAAAAAGGCAGAGCAGTCGTCACAAAAAGCTCGAGGAGAAGCCGAGCGAGAAGCGAAAGAAGCGAGTCTCGCAGCGCAGAAAGCCAACGTTCGAGAAGTGCGACGACATGACCGCAAATTTGAACAGGGTATTGGTCGAGCGTATGTTGCTGAAAAATTCGGGATTCAATCAGGGTAGCAGAAGCGTGGGTGGAACACCGATATGTCTCCGACGTAAGAAGCATCACGACGTGAACGAGAATTTCTCGCCGTCGAGGCATCATCAGAACGGCTCGACGGATCCGCGAACGTTCGTCAGCCCGCTTCACCTAACGGCCGAGAACAACGAGCAGATCGTCAAAAGACGCTCGAACTCGGTCAGCTACGTTAACGGAAATATGGTGAGACATCATCAGCAGATAACCGGCAGCGCGTACATCAGCACATTCGCCTCGGAGATCGCGCTGATCGAGGCGGACAAGGAGGCCGACAGAAAGTACCGGGAGCTCATACTGGAGGCCGAAAATATATTGGTGAACATGAAGAACACCTCGTCGCCGGTGATGCCCTCGCCATCCCGCCGGATCCACAACGGCCTCGCGAACAAGAGAGTCGAGCTCATAAAGAACACCGAGCTCAACATCGAGCTCGCGTTGTCCAAGAGTCGAAACTCGCAGCCCGAACTGCAGAGCGGAAACATCAAGGATCTCGAGCACACGAGCCCGAAGAGACAGTTCAGCAATCAGCCCTGTTCGCCGATTCATCGTTTCATGGAGAGGAACTCGTGTCTGCCCAAAGAAAATGCCCACTATCGGCAGGAAGCACCGGCTAAATGTCCGGACTCGCCGGCCATGTCGAGGAGAACGCCGCAGGGCTCGCCGAGTCGGGGTAGTCTGGTGCAAAGTAGAATACGATCGAGTGTCGCGCAGGACCGAGACAAGGAATGGTCCAAGGGCGCATCGATCGGCATGAACGGAATCGGTTCAGCCGGTCACGAGGGAAGAACGCTGGAAATGGGTCTCTTCAACGGCAAGGATCAAATTCTTCTGGCCGCTCAGAAGGCTTCCGGCGTGGTGAACCGGAAGGAACTGTGCCCGAGCAGTAACGTCAGACCGACCAAGGAGGAAGTACCGACCTCGAGCTCCTCCGACTCCGACGAGCGATGCGAGTCCAGGAGGAGAGCACCTCTGATGACGTTCAGGTCAGTTTTTACCGAGAACTCGTGACGTTGGCAATCGACGAATTACATTAATAAGCCGCCTCGTAAATAATTTCGCAGGTCCGTCGACATGGGACCCATACGGGAGAGTTCTTACTACTGTCCCCAGAGCGAGCCGGTTAAGAGAAAAGTGTACGCGGGTAGCGCCACTTACGGAAGGATACAGAAGAGCCTGGGTGAACGTCACGTCGTCCTGAGAAACTCGGACGGTGACACGGCCACAGACGACACCGGTATGTTCGTAACTATTCTCACTAAATCTTCGTATTTTCTACCAATCGAATTTCTTTGAAATTAATTGAAAAAAGGCATCGATGATGTCCATCTAGAAATAGGCATAATATTGATATTAAAGCGACGAGAACAAAAATCGCGGGGAAATCTGTCGTATATACAGGGTTTGAAATGTTTAACAAACTGTCGAGAGGAATGAAGAAACGTATGTAAATCGTTTCAAATAGAGTCTCAAAGAGTACATTAAAAATATTTTGTTTATTTAATTTCACGGGTCGAACTCTTTTTACAAAAGTATACACTGTGTGGCTGTGAATGCATAAATATCATAAGTACAATATAAATACTAAAATCGAGGGAAATGTTACGCTAATATAGGATCTAAAGATGTGATGTAGGTAGGAGCTATAAGCAGAACGGAAATTGGAACTGAACGAAAACTGAATAGAAGACCTGACAAATTTTTGCAGTATCTCCAGACAGTCTACGAACCCATTTAATATATTAAAAAAGAGCATGACATCTGCCAATTTTCTCCTATTTTCAAGGCTTATTAGATCAAGTTAAGCTAAAATCGGTGCGTGGTTATGGTGCATATAATGTAATAAAATGAAGTATCAGTGTAGGACACAACGAATAGCGTATAATAAAAATAGTATATACATTGAAAAAAAATATCAACGACTCAAGTAAAATTCGCTTGCGGGCAGCCAAAAAAAAAATTATTGTGTCAATTCTACTTTAAATTCTTACAATTCCTTACGAGATTGGAATGATAATCTGTCACCTTGACAGTCTTGCCGTCGTTGTTTCAATGGAATATGGAATTGTAAGAATTGAAAGTAGAATTAAAGTAAAGCATTTTTTTCTTCGGCAGCCCGCAAGCAATTTTTTTTTCAGTATAAGATGTAGTACTAAGACTAAAAGATGTATGAACCTTTTGTCGAGTAGCTCAAAGCCAAATAAATGCATTCATTAATTCATTCTCATTTCAGACGACTCGAGACGATCGCTGCGCGAGAAAGTCGCCGAATTGCGTCAGGAGAGAATCGCCGCCGAGGCAAATCTGAACGCTCAGGATTCGCAACTCTTTCAGCACCACATGACGCAGATCCGCAGACAAATGTTGATGCACACGATCGAAGGACTAAAGCGAAGCCTCGAGGACCAGTCCGCGACTCTGAAGCAGACGTGCCTGCAGGACTCCGTTCTTCACGACGAGATGCCTTGAAACTTTGTCAGGGTTAACGATAGCCTGGACTATGAATTTGTTCTATGCGACTCTCCGTCGACGATGAGAGGAGAAACGGAGAATAGTCCTCGGCGGAACTTTCTCCACGATTATTCACAACTGTTTCTATAAGCGTGACAACGCCCGTTTAAAAACGCTTCCGAATCCCTTCCGGGATACTCGATCGACGCAGTTCGATGCGATTACCCCAACGAGGCAACGGATATATTTTTCTGCCTGTGTACACAGTGAGAAAAGCAAAAAAAAATTACGGCGTCACAATCGGGAAAACTGAAGAGACGATGAGCCGAGAGCGAGAGCACGAAAAAAAAAGAATATGCTGCACAATATTTTCTGGGCATTTTTCTCGTTTCTTTTGTACGAACGTAATTGATATAACAGTTTTTTATACGAACAAAAACCAATGTTAGGTTTCGTCAGCTATACAGATCCATGCTCTCGAGTGTTGGTATCGGCGTTAAGCAGTGAAACTTTTGCGAACTGAGGAGAAGCTAACGACGGACGAAAGATTGTCCTTAGACTCGTTTTATTGTACGTGGATTTATTAGCAAACTTCGTTTGGTTTCGGTATTTAGAGATCGAGATATGATCCTCAGTTTCTCTAGCGGACAATATCGAGCTCTTAATAACTACTAGAAGAATTAGCGACTTATATAATGGGGCCTATTCCAGGGTATCTGTAATTCTAGCGTGCTTGAGATATAACTGGGAAATAACGAGTAAACCAAACAGTACGCGAGAACGGGATTTAAAACGGTGAACTTAAAGCAAACTGGTGTATTAGAGACGTATCGAAATTTTAGACCCGAGCATTCCTGTAGGCCGATTCGTAGCGCGTAGTTTAATAACGAACAGTCGAGCAAGATTTTATAGACTATAATATCCATTTTGACGAATGATGAAACCCGCGATCCCGAGTGAATACGGTCCGAACCCGATGAATCCTTCACTCTCATTCTATCGCAGACCAAAACCGTTCGTGTCGTTGTATCAGCTCGTTTATCCGTTAGAATCGATGAGACGGAATTACCAGATTCCCACCCGTGAGTGTATTTAATTGTTTAATCGTTTGCATCAATATACGTTTATTTATCGTTGATACAATGATAAGTAGAACACCGGTGTTTCCGACTTGGCGCCGATATATTATTCTAAACGTTCCTATTTCCAAGCTCTTGATCGTTTCCCCGAGGTGTAAAGAGCGAAGAGATTTTTCACGTCTGACGATAGAATGAGCACGATCCAATCGTATACCAAAGATGATAATAGCGTAGAAGTAGCGTCGATAATATTCAATCCGCTTGTTAGAAAAAAAAACCAGTGAGAGTCGACATTAATCGTAGAATATTTAAAAAAAAGCTCCCCTCAAATTCTCTTGTCTAAAAACGATTACATTGATTTCGATAGATCGTAACTATTCGCGGTCTCGCGATTACGACGCACATCCTCCGATGTATCTAACTGCCGTGGTTATGATCATTTTAGAACGAATCCGTAGTCATATTTCGGTTCAATAAAATAGACTGATAGCGTTTACATTTTCTCATTTGATCGACTAATTAGCTACGAGAATTGAGATCGTTTGCGAAAAAAAAAGGATAAAATAAAGTAAGAACGAGTAACGATAACACGCACACGGTATTCATTTGTATTAGATATTAGAAATTGTAATTGATGACACTAGAAGAACGTAGACGTAGAAAAGTATCAACTAGACTAAATAGAATTGTTTCGGAAGTCCTTGTTTGAATGATTTAATTCAATTGAGTTTATCTTATTCGATACGTTCAAAGAGCAAAAAAAAAAAACATTCAGTGCAACCGACTCCGGTTGAAAACAAGAGCTGTAGTCGCGCGATAGCTTTATACTTTATATATCTAAGCACGAACCGGCATGATTTCTATTAGAATTTCAATGCTCCATCATTGTACAGATTTTATTGTCGTCTTCGGAGATAATTTTATGGGTATTCCGTATAAGTTAGAAACAAGTCGCAAATTGGAATAATCAGTTTATTTCGTTTGTCCGACGAGACATTCCACAGGTGTAAGCGATAACTGTAATCTCCAATCCGTAGGATACAAGTTATTATTTGTACCCGATACGTGCCCTACTTTATCATTTGCTTATGCCAAGTGTTCATACCCGCTCAGATTTGTCTCTAGTCAACGTACGGACTGCGCAGGGTATTGTTTGCAAATTGGAGAAAAAAAAAAGAAAAAAAAAATGTTACGAGCGAGGACTATTGTTGCAAATGATGCTGTCTCCGTAACCATCTGTTTACTGCGATCGATGACCTTTTTGTATATGATTATGAATAAATTATATTATGTTGTTGGTACGCGCTGTCATTTTGTACTTTTTTTTCCTTGACAAATATTTCCTTACAGGCAATCATCGAACGTTGTGGCAAGAACTATCACTTTACCCTCACAAATTTGTGCTCTATCTCGTTGATGCTGACCAGACTGTTTCATCTTTTCACAATACTCCGCCTAATAGAGTCCTTGTTTGAATGAGTAAATTCAAATGAGTTTATCTTATTCAATACATTCAACGAGCAAAAAAGAAAAGATTGGGTGCAACTGACTCCGGTTGCAAACAAGAGCTGAAGTCACGCAATAGTTGTATGCTTTATATATCCAAGCACGATCCGGCATGACTTCTATTAGAATTTCAATGCTCCATCATTATACAGATTTTATTGCCGTCTTCAGAGAGAATTTTATGGGTAGGGTAAACCGGCCAATGAATGGACAGTTAAGCAGACGAAAAACCCAATGAATAGACATATTTATGCACGTGCTCTTATGGAAAGTGTCCATTCATTTGCCCTGTCCATTCACTGGCTGGTTTACCCTATTCCGTATAAGTGAGAAACAAATTGCAAATTGGAATAATCAGTTTATTTTGTTTGTCCGACGAAACATTCCACAGGTGTAAGCGATAACTGTAATCTCCCATCCATAGGATACAAGTTATTATTTGTACCCAATATGTGCCCTACTTTATCATTTGCTTATGCCAAGTGTATGGAAATTGTTTGCAAATTGTAGAAAAAAAAGAAAAAAAATGTTACGAGCAAGGACTATTGTTGCAAATGACGCTGTTTCTGTAATCATCTGTTTACCGCGATCGATGACCTTTTTGTATGTATACGTTATATTATGTTGTTGGTACGCGCTGTTGTTTCGTTTTTTTTTTCCTTGCCAAATATTTTCCCACGGACGATCGTCGAACGTTGCGGCAAGAACTTATTACTTTACCCTCACGAATTTGTGCTCTATCTCGCCGATGCTAACCGGCTGTTTCGTCTTTTCGCAGTAGTCCGCCCAATCGCCGTCTTTCAGGTCGACTTCCGTAAAGATGCTTCCTCCGTCGACCGCTTTCGCGGTCCAGCCGTCCCGCGGCCAAAAACTGCTCGGCTCCATTCCCCGACAATCGAAGGTGACGATAGCCTTGAACTCGCCGTCGTCGTCCTGGCCGTACGATTTAATGGAATCTTCGATGATCGACGCGCTGTTGGAACGCGAGCACATCTTGCATTTGTTTACGAAGTGCCTGACGGCCTTTTCATGCTGATCGGGAAACTCCTCGCTCAGCGAAACGTCGTTCCACTTTTGGGAAACCTCGCCGCAGTTGGAGCAAGTGAACTTCAAGCACCAGGAAAATTCTGGACCGGCGGGTTTGAGTTCCTCTATATTTTCCAAGGTCGCCTTTATCTGCAGGGCTATCTTGACCATGATTCGCGACGATGTTTACAACCGGCGAGCGAATTGTACGCGCTTGAGGTTATGTTGTCTCAGAAGTGAGAGACGCGCGTTCCTTAATTCATCCGTTTCTGTCGCTAGCCGCATTCGAGACGAGTTCCAAACACATTTGTTGAGATGTATCGCAATACGTTCTTTTACCCACTTTCCTGTATTCCTTAATTCACGCGTTTCTTCCACTAGCTGCATTCGAGAAAATTCAAAAGAAATTTACTTTAAAAAATTATGTAAATTCATTTCCGGTTTGAAGATCTAACTTTTAAATTCACTTTAATCTGTGTGAAGACACGCAGCAAAAATTTGAGAAATTCATTGTGACGTTACTTCTGGTTTGAAGATCTCATCTTTGGACTGAAATATTGCCGGAATGCTATTTCCGGTACGAAGTCATTTCCGGTCGGAAAATTCGATTTTAAATCCGGAAATCGCGGTACAGAGAATTAAAAAAAAATTCTACAGAATTATCTTCCATGCAGCTGATAGAAAAAAACTTGTGGTTTAAGTGATACAGCAAAGTGGGTGAAAGATCATATTTGATACGGCTCATATCTATGTGGAATTAATTTCAGAAATGTAGCTGGCGGTAAAAATGGATGAATTAAGGAACACACGGGAAATGACGTCGTCGTCGACGAACATCTGATTTCGCAGCTGCTTTCTGCAGTATTCAACTGTAAGTTTGGATCGCTCTCGTTATTTGCAAAAAAAATCATTGTACATTACGTGTAAAAAAAACATCAATGAAACACAAGTTCAGATATGAATATATCGCATGTATTGTGTACATATACAAAACGAAGAAAATTTCTACGCATATGAAAACCTCGCAAATTTACAAGATTGTATTTATCATTTTTATTTCGGACCATGACTTAAAATATTATTACAAATCAATTGTATCGAAACAACGGCGGTGATTCATGTCAACTCTTCTCTATGTGTCTCGCATATTCGTTAAATCAATTAAGGAGAAAGAAAAAAAAATTATTACATAACAATTGTGCAAAGTTTTCCACCCAACGGATTTGAAATAATGAAATAGTCGGAACGCTTTAGCGGCCTGTCTTGCACATATCAATAAATCGACTATCGTGATTTCTAATAATGATATATAATTTTCTATATATACTATTTATATTTAAAAAAAAATGTTCATCCGTCTGCGTTATCTTCCCTCGGAATCTACGGGTTATTTGGAAGAGACTAATTCGGGAAGATGTTTGTACACAAAGTTTCATCGTAAGGAAGTCGCCGAAGGGTCGTTAACGTATTAATCTACATACGACCTCGTCAATTTTGTCGTCGTCTTTGTGATGAAATTATAATGCGGTATCGTCTAAGAACACGAACGGGATCTCCGACAGAAATACCACCGAGTGCAAATATTGAAAAACAAGCGTGTAGGCGGTTGTTATTAAGCATAATTTTCGTCTCGATTGGTTGAGTTACATTGTTTTTTTTTTTCTTTATACGCATAAGCTACACGAACAATAAAGCTTTGCGTACTTCCGATTACTCGGTCGCCGAGGATAATATATTATTTTCGTTACATCTGGCTCACACAACGACCAACGGTTATCGCTTAAAAACTGGAAAGTAAAGTAAACCACGCAGCAAACCAGACACAGGCCTCACAGGGAGACATATAGAGAGAGGAAGAGAGAGAGATAGGACGAGAGAGAGAAACAGAGAGAAAAATATAAATTGGATAATTTTCCGTCAATCTTTACTAATAATTAAAATTGCCTTATGAATTCTTACTTGGAAAATTGTACCAGCCCAAAATCGAATAAGCCTCGAGTACTATAAATATACTTCCTGTAGTATACATACACAGCCAACATTTTTTTTTTTTTTTTCGTTAAGTACACCACGTTACTTTGTCCAGATTTATGTTAATTTATTCTCAAATTGTCTGCATAATTTATTTTCTTTTTACACAGAATTTGTCACTTTTCTTTTCATCTCCCGTTAAGCTATGTACATACAGATAATCGTAGTGAAAGTAATATCGTATCTCGAACACGACGGGGTAATCGCAAGTACAGCATTTATAATATATCGTGTCGTTCCTATCGTTCGCTTTGGTATTTACACTGGTGCTTGGATGCCCGTGCGAGTGAAGAAGCATCTCAATAAGGAAAATCAATTGAATCGAGGATCCTTCAGTTATCCGAAACGTGCCGTGTCACAGCAGCAAGCAGTACCGAGCATTATTATGGGCGTGTAGCGTGTAACTGAACCGCTTAAGCGCCAAGTAAAAAAAAAAGAGAATTAAAGTGTCGGAGTCCAAGTGTCGTTAGGACCAAAGTCGATATGAATTATGGAAAAAAAAAAAAAAAAACAAATAAAGAACAGTATATGTACTTTGGAAGGTATACCGTACCTTGTATACCTCGGTGAAACGTCTAAAATAAACGCAAAAGCAATTTGCAATCGGTATCGTCGGTAACGCGTCGTCGCTCCATTGTCCCTGTTCCCACGTTACACGTTATCCACTATGAGAATACGCAACGGTAACGGCAGTGGCTAGCGTCGGCTCGCGGATCCGAAGCACCTCTAATTCGTATCCCGATATTCCTCGTATTAAATTACAACAAATGATATTACAATATCCGGCTAATCGAGGCGGGCTTTCCTCCCAAGGTCAGTCAGGGTTAAGCGTGATGAGGAGAGGTGTCGCGAGGCGAAGCGGCTCCCCGAGACAATAATAAAAAAAAAGGAAAGCCCCCTCGTCCAAATTCGGGAAATTATCGATACTCGAGTAGATAACAAAAAAAAAAAATCTCACTCCGAGGGTCCTTGACCCCAGCGTGACTTTGTCCTTGGTGTTTTAACCGGCGTTACCGGAGCGAGCTGCGTACCGTCCTCGCACACTTTGCGCTTCACACTGAGAACGATGCCGCTCTTGGGTACGAACTTTTGTGGACTCGTGGTCGGCGGTGTACTCGGAAAGACCGGTAGTTCCTCGTCCTCGAGGCCGGGCGGCTTCGGCTGGGTGGAAGCGAAGTTGCAGCTCGTCTTCTTCGCGCCGCTGTCCATGAGATTCGGAGACGGGTAGGCGACGGGTATGTCGGGCGTGGATTCTTGAAGGCCCTGAAAGACGGTGGTGGCAGGAACCGTCGTCGACGAGGGCGACGAGAACGGCACGGGCACCTTGACCGGTGAACTCTGGACGATCGCCGGAAGACTCGCCGACGCGGCGTACTCGGCCGGATACTCCGCCAATTGTTCCTCGGCTTTTTTAATGAGATCGAGCTCGCTCAGCGACCCAAGAGTGCTCTTGGTCTCCCTCGCTGGGGAGGGCGTGTTCTCCGGAAATATCGGCTTGTCGATCGAAGCCGCCCTCTCGGTGGGGCAATTCTTTATGAAGGTCGGCGTGTACTTGTCGGGCTTCTGATAGACCGAGGAGTTCACCGACGTGAGGAAAGTCGCGCTCGGTTTCGACGGCAAGTACGGATCGACCTTCGATATCTCCTGGCGCTTCACGTTCGCGAGGATCTCCTGGAGATTCGGTGGAATCGTTATGTCGGAGACCTTGTCGAGAATGGGCTGGGTGAACTTTGCGATTCCGGGCGGCGGCGGCGTGAACGAGCGCGCGTCCGTCGGACTGTAAGCCTCGTCCATGTCGGCGATGTCCGGAGGGTCGAGGCCCAGACCCTGAAAACAAATCATTCGTGTTACATTATTTATTAAAAATAAAAAACAAGGATCTCGAAGACGACAAACATGCAGTACGAATATCCACGGGGAAGGGGGACGGATTTCTAGATCGAGCAGGAAAGAGCGCCGAAACAGGAGGCTCATTCGCGGGACGTTCACCCCCACAAACACACACACACACACATACACACATATTCTAATCGATCGAAAGACCAAAAGAGAGCTTTTAGTTTTGGAGAAATATATCTCATCTATTTCGTTTGAAAACTGTCTCGTACAGAAACGCGCATCGGCGCGTCGACAATCACATTTGACGGAAGAATCGTATTTCGAAAGTCGAGGTTTCCGGCAGCGTGCAGAATTCTTTAGGGACAACATCCGTGCGACCGAGCGACAATCGAGGAGTTTCGACGATGGACGAAGGTTCAGCGGGTAGAAAGAAATTTTATTTACAACAACGTTCCGACAGGAGAGCGTTTGACAATCTCGGTGGTAAATAAGCCTTTGAAAGAGTCTCACCGGCAGAGTGGTGGTCGTCGCGTCCCCGAGGAACGACGAGCTGATACTCTGTATCTGTTGCTTCTGTTCCTCGATCTGGCGATTGAGCTCGTCCATCTTTCGTTGAAGTTCCGTCGAGTTCTTCGTCGGCGAGAGAATGCTCGCCGAGAGATCGTCGATGGTGGACTTGGGCACGACGTCGTTGTCGTCGGGCTCGTTGTCGATGCCGCCCGGACTGTAGGGCTCGTCGCCGTCGTCGTCCGCCTCCTCGACGATCTGCGCGCCCCTCGGCGAGTCCGAAATTTCAATTTTCGACGACAATTCAGGTACTATCTTGGAGATTATCGAGTTGTCGAGGATTCCCCTCGACATGCCGACGTGGGCCTTGTTGAGACTGTCGAGGGTGATCTGCGTGACGGGCTGTTTCTCTTTGAGAGTCTCCAGCAGGAGTCCCTTGTGAAGCGCCCTCGGCGACGACGGCGGCGAGGACGGGCTGTGGGTTCCGATCAACGGTTTTACCTTCTCCTTGGAAGCGCTCCCCGCGGGCTGCGGCTGGTTGCTCGATTCGGTCTCCTTCTTCACGAGCTTCGCGGGAATCGGCCCGCTCGGGGTCGTCGAGACCCGCTTTCGCTTTATCCTCACGATTATACCTAGAAGAAGATGAGGCCTCTGGTCCTCGAAGCCCGGACCGATGAGAGGCAAGAGAACCGGCGGTATTTGACTCTGTCTCGAGAAGGGCATTATGTAAAAGTCTTTAATATTTTTGGACACGTTCCCAACGACACCCAGTCGACTCCTGCTGTTGAGGTAGCTGTAGAGAGTTATGTAAGGAATCTTCTCCTCGTCGTTCGCGGCCGTTAGCCTTATGACGAGAATCTCCTTGGAGCTTGTTTTCTTCATCTTCGATATATAGTCCCAGACGGTGTCGTGACTTATTCTGCCGACCACGTCCACCGTGTCCGGCAGATCCTCCATGAGGTCCTTCGCGTGACCGCTCACCTCTTGGGCGGTGATGAAGAACTTCGCCACGTCGACCATGTTGACGAAACCGCGCCAGACCGTCTGCGAGGGACCCTTGGAGACCTGCTTTCCCGTTAACTGGGGCTCGGGCTCTTTCTCCCGCTCCGGTTCCTCGTTTATGTCGGGGGTCTTTATGTTCACCGTCGAGCTCGGCTCTCTGTCCGACACGTCGGAGTCGTTGCCGTCGAGGGTGTTGCTCGTCGTCTCCTCCTCGACGTGCCGCCACAGTCTGTCCTCGATCGGTTTTTCCCCCTCGGGCTGGAGTCCTCCGTCGCTCTTCTTGTCGATCTCCTTCTTGCGCTCCTCGTCCTTCTTCTCCTTGTCCTTGTAATCCCTGTGGCCGGCTCTGCCGCTTCGACTCTTTCTCTGCCGGTCCTTGTCCTTGGGCTTGTCCTTTCCCTTGTCCCTGTCACGATCCTTGTCCTTGTCCCGCTCGCGCTCGCGACAACTCTTGTCGCGCTTGCTGTCTTTGCTCCTCGTCGATCGTCGGTCCCGACTCCTCTCCCGACTCCGGTGACTCGTTCCTCTGCTGTGACTCCTCTCCTCCCTCTTCTCCTTGACCCTCTCCTTGTCCTTCGACCTCAGACCTCCTCCCCGGTTTTTGTCCTTGTCCTTCTCCTTGTCCTTCTTCTTTCTCATCTCGTCGGTTCCCTTGAGCTTCTTCATGTCCTCGATCGTCGGAAGCAACGTCGTCTTGTCGTCCTTCTCGTCCTTCTCCTGGCTCGACTCGTGACTGTTCAGGGCGGTCACGATGTCCTGCACCGGGGTCTTCGGATCGACGTGATCCATTCCACCTTCGTTCTCGATTATCTGCTCGCCTTTGTGCGTCTTCACGACTATCGACTTTGCCTGGGCCATCAGATCGAGCTCGTTTTTCTTTATCATCTCCAGCTGATGCTTCGTCTCCTTCTCTCGCCACTCGGCCAGCTCCTGACTGGCCATTTCGTCGGGACTGAGTCTGACGACGGCGTCGGGTGTCAGAGATCTGTCGGCGATCTTTCTGAAGAGGGTGAGATTCTTCGTGTCCTTTATGTTGAACAGGAGACTCCTGTACTTGGCCTTGTACTTTGCGCCAGTGTCGCGAAAGTACTTGTAGAGCTCCAGTTCGATGTTCAATCCTAACTCCGTTATCTCCTCCTCGGTGAGCTTCAAATCCGGACTCGACGTTATTCTCGTCGTCAGCGACTCGACGAGAGTCTTGCGAACGTTGACCCGTATCGGTTCGGGCTCCGATTTCTTGGCTGGCGGTGTCTTTTGAACGACTTTCTGCTGTGGCGGTGTCCAATTCTTTGCCTCCGGCTTCTTCGCGACGGGAGTCTTCGGCGTCGTCACCGGCGATTTCACTTGTTGCGGTACAATCTTTATCGTCGTCTGTCGCATGCCCGGACTCTTGGCCGCACCGGCCGGCACCGGCGATTTCAACTGCATCGCCTTCGGCTCAACGCTCGCTCGCTGCTGACCCCCCGTCAGTACCACGAGCTTCTTGTTACTCGGCGCGAGCACCGTTTGCTTCGAGCCCAGTACTTTTGTGTACACCATTTTACTCTGTAAACCCGGCTGGGCTCCCTGCGTCGACTTTACCTGTGGAGATACAAAATAGATACGTGAATACAACTATGGTAAGTTTTTTCTGTTTCAAAATATTCCCAATTTTTTTTTATATTCCCATTTATGTACTCCTTTTGTATTTATAGAAGGAATACAACTGTAGTACACTGCTCGTCATGGATGCCTGGCTTTCCTGAATATCTTACTCGTTTTCTTAACGGAATCGAAGACATCAAGCAAGCTGTCCAGCAAGACATCGGTCTTGCTAGATGTCTTCCCTGATATCTTCCACCCCGTTAAGACATCGAGGAAGACATCGAGGAAGACATCGAGGAAGACATCGAGGAAGACATCAACGAAGACATTGAGGAAGATAGAAAAACCAGAAAAACCAGGCCTCAATGACGAGCAGTGTAGGACACTCGACGAGATGGCGACGAATACGTACGAGTTTGCCTATCCCTTGAGTTTGAATAGCCGTCACGGTTTTTCCGCCGATTTGTAAGGTATTCAAGTTGTTCGGATGAACGACTTCGAACGTCGGATTTTCTTTGAGCCACGTCTTGAAATTTGATCTCGTGGGAGCGTCGGAACCTGTGAAGATGATCAAAAAATGCGTGAGATTCATAGTGAATAAAATTGCACTAGTTTCGAATAGCGGAGGAACGTTTGTAACTAACCGGTGAGGACTTTGCCCGTTCTTCTCTCGAAAACTATCACTCTCGCCTCCGTAACCGGCTTTGGTGCCTCGCTCGGCGCTACTGCAGTTTTCGTTTGGCCTACGGGCGATGGCTTGCTCTCTTTCGTCAGGGTTTCTTGCGCGTGCAACAGGATGCAAGCGTCCGAACAATATATGCTCGAGTTTCTCGCCTCCTTCTTGCAAACAACGCACTGCGTGACGCCCGCGACAGAAGCCATTCCATGATCGGGTGGGACGACCGGGAGACTCGCGCTCTTCTCGCTCGGCGAAATGCTCGGTCGTGGCGCCGACCCTTGCGCCGGTTGGTCCACCGGTACGCGGGGCGCTATTTCCAACTTCAACGGCTTGCCAGGCACGAATTGCAGTTTCGTTTGTTTCGAGCTGGCTTCTTGTTCTTTTTTCTTTGCGCAGTTTGGACATACCCACTCTATTCCCTTCTCTTCCATTTGTTGACCTGTCGGTAAAACAGAAGGAAAGAGAAAACAGAATTTAATTTTCGAACCCTAAAAAGTTGGTGTCAATTATATTTGCATTGTAGCCCTTTTTTTGGTCGTGTGACCAAGGTCGCATCAGGAAAAGTGAGCCGAAACGTATCGTGTACTCGTTCCTTAATTCATGCTTTTCCGTCACTGTTTATGTTCGAAATAAATTCCCGAGAAAAATATAAAAATTTCTCTTTAACGTCACTTTCGGTTTCAAAATTTCACTTTTAAACCGGACGTGACGTCGCACCGAACATTTTTACAAAATCCCTTGTGACGTCACTGCCGGTCAAATGCGACGATTTTTAATCTGCAAGTGACGTTTTCCCGTGTGACGTCACTTTCGGTTGAAAACTGGCATTTTCAAACTGGAAGTGACCTTACAGAGGATATTCTTTTTATTTTTCTCTGGAACGTATCTCAAATGTAATCAGCGATAGAAAGATATTAAGAATTAAGAAACACACGGTAAGCGTTCTAGCGGTAACGATTCTCACACGGTAACGATTCTCAGCCGCGCGCAATACAGGGTAGTACATTTAAAAACAGGTATTTCTAGTCGATTTGACTGCTGATAGCTTACCCATGGCTTTGCTAACATGTACGCATTTTCCATGAAACCAATCCTCGCAGACGTCGCAGCATATCATGAACCTATTGTTGTGCGGTCGTTTGCATATGCACCAAAGCCTGTCGGGATCATCCTCGGAGTCCGAGTTGTCGCCTTCGTCGTCTTCGTCGTCCTCGTCATCCTCGAGACCCGGCTGCCCGTCCATCTCCGACTTCATCTCTTCAATCTCTTTGACTTGGTGATGGATCACATGCTGCTCTTGTTGTAGTTGCTGTTGTTGCAGCTGCACCATCGGTTTTCTACGATTCAGAAATATACAAAAATAGTCGAACGTTCGCAAAATTTTTACCCGTTGGGTAGTTGACGAAAACTCACATCAATTTCTCCTCCCTCTTCGGTGGCTCGGGTGTGCCGTGTTGCACTTCCGGTTTCGCTTGTAATCGCTTGCTTCGCGTCGTCGGTGCTTCGATCGGCGGTAAAGTTATGACACGTCCACCCCGAACTATCTGTATCGGCTCTTTCTCGTCTCTCTTCTTCATCGGTTCCGCAGAAACGGCAGCTGCTGCAACCACCACCGGAGCAGACGGTGCAGGTGGCGAAACGGGAAGCATGGTATTCGGAATTTTCGCATCTTCCAGGGTTTTCACCGTTTCTGCAGGAGGTTTTACCGATTCTGAACGTTTCATGCCGTCCTGTCCTTCAGTGTCATCCGACCTTTCGAACGCCGACGTGGATAACAGAGGCTCCGGTATCGAAGCCGTCGGCTCGACAAGAGCGGCCTGTAATTTGCAATAACATCATTTATACCCTCATTGAAAGGTTCGTTTAATGAATAAACCGACTAATCGATAGATCGATATTTAGAACCATGGCGACCGTTTTTCCCCCGAAAAAATTCCCTGACTTTTCACGGACCAATAAAAAAAAATGTTCTTGACCAAACTTCTAACTATTAAAAAAAAATTAATTATGGAAATGAAAATGCCTAATTATTGGTATTAATATTTAACTCAATTTTTTTTTCGAAATGTTCCCAATTTTTTTTTACGTTTCCCTTTTATGTACTTCTTATATATTTATAGAAGGTCCAGCGACAATTTACTTTTTCCCTGACCAATTTTGAAATTCCCTGACCAAGATTTTTTTCCTGACTTTTCCCTGTTTTCCCTGACCACGGCCACGTGAGAACAGAATAGCTCGTTCGTAACTTACATGATCCGCAAGGTCAACGCCCAATTCGCCCTGCAGATGATGAAGGAAATCTTCGGCGAGAATCTCCTCGGGTTTGTTCGCCACCATGTCCAATGTGGCGAGAAGATGTTCCGCCCCTTCGATTCCACCTTTTACGGGAGCAAAATTCATATTTGTTATTAGTCGTTCGATAATCTGTGCATCGTAACAGCGGCGAGGAGAAAAAACAGCAAGTGTGTATCGACGTGTGAGTGTAAAAAGTAAAATGCAATCGGCGCGATAACGTAAAACTTACTCTGTTCGGAATTAATATGATTTGGTACAACAGGCTCGTCCGTAGATTGTGTAAGCTCAGGAATGCCCGTGGCTAAAGCTGTGTCCGTAGCTAACAAAAAATAAATAAATAAAAATCACGATCGTTTCAATGTGAATCACCGATCGATACCCGGTGACTGATGAATGACGGATGAACTGGATAAACAGAATCGTAATAAACGTTTCGGACGATGATTGTTAAAAAACAATAGAAAAATATGACGTTGGGGCGTTTTTTTCTTTTTTAACGTAAAACGAGATAAATCCTCATCAGGCGTGGAGCGTCAGAAAATTGATGGACCCGAGATGGTCCCGCGTCCGAACTCACCGGCATCGAGAGATGGCTGAAGTTCTTCGGCCGTTGGAACCTTCGACTCGGCTTTCAGTTCGTCGCAATTGACCTGCGGCAAAGAGTCGCTCGAGTCGATCGAGGTTTTTTCCTGTGTTTCCATATCAGTCGGTAGTCGTTCTGCCTGCATAGGTTGCGTTGCAATGTTCCAATTTTCCTCTTGACTCTTGGAACGAATGGTAGGCGAATAAATATCCGACTCTTGTGCGGAAGAGACTGTTGCAGCGCCGCTCGTCGATTCGGAATCGGCCGAAATCGGGGTTGATGTCGGCGTCTCAGGAACTTCGGGACCCTTGGCCTCAGCTCCGGAACCGACACGGCGGATAATGTCGGGAGTGGAAAAGAGCGCCGGACCCAGTGCATCCACCAACACGGCGGGCGTCTTGCGCGGATCCTTTTTCACGTGTTTTTTAAAAGCTGTGGACAGTGCAAAGAAATGTATAAGCTCAGATTTTCCACAGTTACTGTCGAGACCCCTATTTATTTTCTACTGGCAACTGAAAACTGATAATGAGAAACTGTTTTTTTTTTAGGTCTACCGAGAGTTTCCTCTATTATGCATATGCAAAAAAAGTATAAGCTCAGTTCCTCCATAATCGTTGTGGAGAGGCTAATTTATTCACTACTGGCAATTTAAGCCTGATAATGACAAACTGTTTTTTTTATACTTCTGCAGAATTTCCTCTAGGATACAAAAAAAGAAAATTCTGTACTCACTATCGGGAGTTTTAATCTCCCCAGACTTGGCCGATTCTTCCGTCTTTGGTACCGACTCCGATTCGGATTTCTTCTTTTCCTTCTTAAGTTCCGATATCTTGGCTTTAATCGGCAAGGCCTCGACAACCGTCGGTTTCGCAGACTGGTGCGTTTGTTGTTGTCGTTGATGTTCCTGTTGTTGTCGCTGATGTTCTTGTTGTTGTCGTTGATGTTCTTGTTGTCGCTGATGTTCTTGTTCCTGTTGTTGCTGTTGTTGCAGCTGCTGCTGTTGCTGCTCCTGCAACAACTGTTGGCTTTTTTGCCTTTGCAGTTCCTGTTTTTGAAGTTGCTGCTGTTGAAATTCGCGCTGCTGTTGTTGCTGAATTTCTTGCTGTTCTCGTTGTTGCTGCTGCTCCTGCTGTTCTCGTTGCTGCTCCTGCTCCAGCTGTTGCTCTTGCTGCAGACTCTCCAGTTCGGAAAGTTCTTGCTGTACGGAAAGCGCGACCGCCGGAGAGCAAACCGACGGATTCAGCGTTGCAGGCGTCGTCGGCTGCGTGGTTTGTGGAGATTGCACGGATTGCGTAACGACTCTTCCACCCACGGAAACTAATTTTCCCGCCTCCGAACTGCCGAGCTTCGTTTGAATCTGCAGCGGCATAGTTTTTCCGCCCTTATTGACAATTATCGATGGTTTCTTAGCTCCGAGATTTCTCATCTCGTTGGCTTTGACCATTACATTCTTCTGTACGAACATTACTTTCTGATTGTTCCTCGCTTGTCCCGGCTTCGTCAGGATCATGTCGCCCTTTATCATATTCGCGTTTATGAGATTGGCCTTGACCTGATTCGTCGTTTGAAGGGGTTTTTCTGGTATCGCGGGCGGGGACTCGTTGACCGGAGCAACTCCACGACCCGGCGAAGGATCCTCTTTCTTTCGGCCGCCGAGAGTCTTCAGCTGTTTCTTCGCCTTGACGGGATTGAAACGATCGGCCCTCTCCGGCTTGTCCGGACTCTTCATCGCGTCGACCGCCGCTGCCATTTCCATGTCCAAGCGTCGTACCTGGTCCATGTCCATATGCTTGTTGGCGCCTCTCCTGCGGGTAGCCGTCATGCTACCACCGCGAGTCGTGAGACCTTTGCGGCCGCCGCGTGCTCTGACACCCCCTCTTCTCGGGCCTCTCGGTCCAAAATCCGAATCGCCATCGTCCGACGGAGCCTCGGACTCGGAGGACTCGGACGAAGACGTCGCCTCGGCGTCTTCCGCTTGATCGGCGAGCCGGCCACTCGGTGTACCTGTGCATTTTTTTAAATTATTTAACGCCGATTTTCTCTAAATCGTTATCCGATAAATGGTTAAGGGAAAACATCACAGAAAAGTCGTTTTGTGGCGTAGTCCCTTAAGACCATATGAAACACCCCCCTCCCCGTCCGTCCCGGGCTCAGTCGGTATCAAAAACTGTAATCAACTTTTCTCACTGGATCTCTCATATACGGTCAAAAGAAAAGTCTCATGGGAAGCCGAAATTATACATGCTTCCGATGAGACTTTTCTTTTGACCGTATATGCCAGAATCCATGAGAAAAGTTGATTACAGTTTTTATTACCGACCTCGGTATTGCACATGCTCTTAAGGACATGTGAAACGACTCAGTCGGTAACCAAAATCTGTAATGAATTCGATTCAGAGACCGTAGACTTTCCGGGAAACAGCAAAGCATTAGCGGATGTACAATTTAATACTGCGTCCGATGATGCAGTATTCGTTTTATCCGAAAAGTCCACCGGTATTAAATGGTATTGATTCGAAAATGCATCTATCTCTCTCGCACTCATATGTCACGTGGTACATCATTAAGGTGATGTGATACAGATTCAGTCGGTAACAAATCGCCTTTCCTATTTTTTCCAAAACGATTGACACGACGAGCAAAAGCAAATTCGGTTTTCATACTTATATCTATTGATTACAAAAACCTTATTTGTTTTTGGTCGAAGCATCAACCATCACGGAGAAAATAGGGAAAGCGATTTGTTACCATCGGAGCATCGATTCGTATGTATCACATGCCCTTAAAATGGCCTTAAAAGCATGTGCAATACCGCGGTCGGTAATAAAAACTGTAATCAACTTTTCTCACAGATTCCGGCATGTACAGTCAAAAGAGAAGTGTAGTCAAAACACAAGATGATATCAACTTCCGATGCGACTTATTTTTTGACCGTACATGCGAGAACCCGTGAGAAAAGTTGATTACAGTTTTTGATACCGACTGAGCACGGGATGGACGGTGAGGGAGGTACTTTACATACTCTGAAGGGGAAGTGGAACAGCTGTGCGTGTGAGAGATATAGTTGCGATTTTCAAATTACCTTTATTCAATGGTCCTAATTTTTTTGAGAAAAAAATATTTTTTTTTCTTCTGCTTTTTCCTCAAAAAAATTGGGACCATTGAATAAAGTTAATTATACTTTTCATTATCGACCGCGATATTTCACTTCCCCTTAGGCTGTCGACCTGCCGCGTTACCTTTATTCGGGGTCTGCTGCGCCGCACTCGCGTTGCGCGGCGTCGCTGCACCGGCGTTGACCGTCTTAGCCGTCACGGGAGTCTGCGGAGTACTCGGGGTTGAAACTTTTCTGCCTCGATTGATAACCGTTCTCATCTATCGAAAGAAAGTAAATAAAAATTACAAAGATCGATTAACGACATGCTGCGAACTCGTTCCTCTACGATGAATGTCGACCGACGACTCACAGGTCTGCCTGGCAATTTCGAGCGGGAAACCGGCGTCGCACTGTCGCCGACGTTAGCGGCCGCCGGGGCAAGCATCGGCGACGTCTGATGCGACAGGCTAGAATGCTTGTACTCGAAATCGTCGATGTCCGGCGAATGGACGATCGGCAGTGGATCCGAAGGCTCCGGATCGGCGGGCGACGAGCGACTCGTGTAGCAGTGATCCAATTCGATGCAGTACTTTATCGATTTCTGTTCCTCTTCCACCGTCAGCATATCTGGAACGATAATTCGTTATTGTCACAAAATAAAATACGCAATGCTTCACATAAATTTTTCCTATAGATGACGAGGTTAAATAAATTCTTGCGAACTCTCGACGAGAAAAATATGATTGCCGGTATCAGAATCGAAGAATTTTACCGCCACATAATATGCAAAAAGTTTGTTTACGCTCAATAAATATTATTAGTATATTTAAAAAAACGTTATTATTACTATCTCGTACCTAGCATAGCAGTAACGTTCTCTCCTAGGATTTGTTTAGCTTGTTCGCTCTGCAGAGCCGTCTCCAGTTTTTCCAGCTGTTCGGGGTCCATTTCCATGAAAGGATCCACCAATCCAGCGTGGTCCGTTACCGAAGGCGCGGTGATACCGGCTTCGGGTGGTGCGAAAGGCGGCGGATCCACGGTCAGCGTCAAATCTCCGTTCGCCGCATCACCGTCGCCCTGTCCCACTCGTACCACGCTGACGTTCGCATCTGTCTGGTTCACTGCAAAGCAATTAAATCGCAACGGAATTGATGTTACAGTTTTGATTCAATTTCATCATTTATTATTTTCAGATAATTTCTCCTTTACAATCGGTGTATAATAAATTAATTATACACCGATTGTAAAAGAGAAATTAATATTACAGCTCGTGAATAAGGAATTATAAATGTTTTACACTTAAGCTTACAACGCACAAATTAAATTGGCGCTAGTATTGATTTAACCACCGCAATTACAAATGTTGAAAACACTAAAACTTACAGTTTAATTGCTTATAAGACTTGCGTGGGACTAGGATTCTCTTTTTCATCAGAGGTAAAGAAAAAAAGAAAAATTAATTTCAGTGCAAGCAGAGTTAAGTTACAAGGAGACGAAAGTTACCATTTTCTTTTTTTTTGTTGTTATTTTATTTCTTAAATAGAATGATAACAATAATGATGACACTAATTTGTATTTTGATAATTGGTTAAGGCAAAACCCGTTAAGTAAGAAAACAATAAACAACAAAAAAGTAACATTGTGACAATTTGAATTTCCGCAAATCTACAATTTTTCAACGCACAACTATTTCATACTGCACTGACTTTGTGTCCCAGACTTTGGTTACAAATACACTGTGTACAACACTCTGTCTTATTTATTGAATTTCCGCAAATCTACAATCGTCCGACGAAACAACTATTTTGTACTGCACTTATTTTGTGTCCAAGACTTTAGTTACAAATACACAGTGTACCGTCTTATCTCTTATGTTTTTTCCGGTATTGCTTGTATTCGCTGGATGAGCAAATTATGCACCATATGTACGCATTCGTTATGTAAATATAGTAAAAAAGACCAGTCACGTATATATGCAAATAAATAAATAAATAAATAATTGAGGAAAAAAACGACGAGAACAAACTCACTTATCAAATTTTGCAGCGTCTCTTGATCGACCGAGATTGTTCCATCGTCGTTTACAACTATGATCAGTGTATCGTCTTTCTTGCAACCACTCTCTTGCGGTTCAACGACGAAGGAACTGGACATTTTGCTTCGCTCTGTAAAAAAATTATCAAAGATTAGAGTGCATCGGTCTATGCATCGGGAGAAATATTGGCGATGCCCGAGCTGTTGCGAGACTTAATCGTAATTCACGAACGTGCAATTCACGTAACGCGGGAATATCCAGAGTCAAAGCTAAACGACAACAAACGGAGGTTATGGAGGGAACGAATTGATAAACGACATTCCAGAGGGAAAGAGATCGTAAACAGCGAGATGAACAGACTCACGGTGAACGAAAGAAACGAAGATACGCAACGGGCCGTTTGTGCCGGGTTAAAGCTCGACGAGAGCCCAACACTTGCCGCGAAAAAATGAGGCGAGTCGACGAGTAAAGAGGATCAACTGGCGAGCGCGACAAACCTGGCGGGGCTTCGATATCGAATTTCTCGGCTCGGTCATGCGGTTAACACTTCGGAATCACCGGCAATCCGCCGTTTCGGCACGATAAATTTACAAACGTTCACGACGGATCTCAAGTTTCACAAATTCGTGGTTCAGCAGCGATTTGCGGAACGACATAAACAGTACCGCAAAAAGGCCAGAGGCCATTTTGTTTGGTTGACTTAAGGTGGTAAACCGAGTGTACCCACCGAGACTCGCGCTATTGTGTCTTCGGAGACGGGACGAGCCCGAGCTCCCCGATACAATTTAACCTTTCGACACTTGCGTCTATCGTCGGGGACGTTATTCCGTAAACATTTCACGGACACATTGATGAAT
>JAPYZD010001154.1:0-23316 GCA_030522725.1 Ichneumoninae sp. B BG-2022a | reverse complement strand
TTTTTTCAGATTTTTACACCATCAAGACGTACTTGCAATTTTCTCTTATTGTTGTCGAACTTATGCGAAGTCAGCGCGCAGCGAGACTCCCTCCTTAAGAAAACATTTTCGTTCGAGTGTCGTACAACATTGTATTTCACAAGATGTGAAAATGGGGCTTTTGCACACGCTAAGCGTGCGTAAAACTGCCACTTTCGCACCGAGTGATATAAAGTATTTCACCGAAATTAGTGAGATAACGTAGAAAAACAAAAATATGACCAATGTGAAAAAAATTCTAATGAGACTAAAAGACAACAAAATAACATAGTATATAAAAAAACCCAAGCAGGAGAGGCGTAGCATGAGCGTTTTGATGGATCGTTGAATTACGGATTTTCTTTAATTCCTACCTGTTTTCGCAACCAGTGCGTCGAAGTCTCGTACGCCGTTGTAATCCAGGCGATCCGTCGAGTCGCTGTTTTTACTTCTCGACGATTCCCTCGAAGCGATTTTCGCACTTCCGGCGCAGTTTCTGATCTCGTATTTGTGCATGGTCGAGAAAAATTCGCGCACATCTCGATCCAATTCTGTCTCCTCGTTGGACAATTTTTCCAACATCGGATCCTTCTTGAACTCCCTAATTTTTTCCGCGACTGCAACGAGCTTCACCCTGAAGCTGTCTATGTCTGCGCGAAGATGATGCAAAGATAAACGAATAGTATCGTAGAAATCAAATTAATCAACGCACGCTAATTACGCGACTGAGTTACCTATATTTCGACCCTCTTGCAAAGCACCTACGACCGATTTTATTGCTCTCAGATGGTTCGTAATTTCTTCCGCTGGCATTCGAACGGAGCTTGCCAATTTTTTTCTAGCATATGTACAGATTTATGTTATTAAATGTTAAAAATTGTTATTAATTTTTGTTAATATAATTTTCATTGTTTTGTTTATTATAATTTCTTTTTTAATTGTTTTTAGTAATTTACCTGTCCGATGCAAGAGAGCGTTCCTCGTTTCTCAAGTCTCTCAATATCTCGGGCCCCACCTTGGCACTGTCCAAAAAATTATCGAGCGCTTTCTCGATAACCTCCTGCTGTTGCTTAAGTTTGATCAACGATTTTATACATTCCGTTCGTTCGGAAGAGCGCATTATTTAATCTTTTTCAATTCCCCTTCTATCTAACCTCGAATAACAATAATCTTAAGGTTGCAACTTTTTTTTTGACTGGTCCGAAACTGCATACAGATATGTCGAAGGTATGCCTGTTTGGCAGCGGACGGCTTGTTGTAACGAGGGTTTCCATAGAAATAGCGTTTACCCCCTTTAGACTGCAGCGGTGCGTGAGCGTCGTTGCTCGCATGCAGCCGGTACTCGGGTGTGAAATAAATATGAACTTCGACCAATTCAACGAATAATTATTTATTTTACATAAATATCACATATACATTTTTTTTTCGTCGATAAAGTAGTTTAAACGCCGATAGTTCTTGTCGATCAAGAGACGCGGAATTAAATTTCTCTCAGCCGAATTTCCAATCCCTTTGTCCGCATTCCCGCCGGAGCGACTTTTCTCGGAGATGCTCTCCAATATAGTGTGAAAAAAAGTTGAAAATTGAAATTTTCGTATCGCTTCTTCATAAAAGTTGAAAATTGAAATTCACGAAGCTTCTTCTATGAGGAAGCATTGTCTGTATTTTTGGCTTCCTCATAGAGGAAGCTTCGCGAATAAAAATGTTCTACTTTTATGAAGAAGCGATATGAAAATTTCAATTTTCAGCTTTTATGAGGAAGCGATTTGAAAATTTCAATTTTCAACTTATATCATAAAGTGTGAAAAAAATACGACCGATTGAACGCAAACTCAATGAACAATTATTTATTTATACATAAATATCACACATACATTTTTTAATTAATAATATTTTTATCTCCGTGGAAAAGGTGGTTACAATTTTTGTCTGGGTGGGCAATGCGGTCTCTTCTGAGCACCGCCGACACTTCTCTTCGCGTCTCCCCGAAACGACCCATCGACCAAACATCTCTCAGCCGAGCTCCCGAAACCTCCGTCCGGATTCGCGTCGAAGCGACTTTTCTCCGAGATGTTCTCCAAGCCCCGAAAAATTTGACGAAGGTCAGAGCACAGCTGGCTCTCGAGAAGAACTCTGCAGTCTGCAGCGTTGTGTCTGCGCGCACCGCGCCGCAGCTTCTCGATAATCGGCCTCAGCAGTTGATAAGAGCGTTCGGCCGTGATTCTCGAGTGTTTTTCCCTGACGAGCGATCGCCTCTGGTTCGCGAGCGAGAGCATGAGATCGCGATTGCCGTCGATCGCCGTCGTCAGGCGTTCGTTCAGCTGGACAAGGTTTGGTCCATTTCTCTCAGCATCTTCGCTAGCTCTGCCTTTTGAGCGCATCCTTCTATTCATCTTCCGTCTCTTCATAGCCCGCTTGTTCGACTTCCCGTTACTCCGATCGAGATCCTTCCGATCGATGAGTCTTCTCCTCAGCGGCGTTCTCTCGCCGTTCTTCAGCCGTCTCTTCAGCAGCCTCCGCACCGCTCGAACGATCTCGACCGGCACGTCGTTGTTCCTGAGATTCAAGCCCACCAGAACGCTGTTAGTCTCCAGCAGATCGATCACCGATTCGCCGCCGATCTTCGTGAGACCGCAACGGCGCAGGCTGAGTTTCCTCAGCCAGAAGTCGTCCTTGAGAACTCGCGTCAGCTCGAGCAGCGCGTCGTCGCCGAACCGGCGATTTCCGTCCATCACGAGGGTCTCGAGCCCCGCGCTCGATCGGCCAACTTCCGGGCATCCGATCGCCGATTGACGCCAGACGTTCTCCAGCAACTTCGCATGTTTCTTCCTCAAGAAGGAAGCGATGAATTCTGCACTGCCGGACGTGAGCGAGCAGCCCGTGAAGTTTAAGAGCCGAAGATCGGCAACGTCCAAAATGGCACGCAGAAGAACGTCGCAACCTGCGGAGACGAGAGGGAGGAAATATTATTAGCGAGCTTTCGATCACACATGACTGTGAAGATATCTCCATGAGACTAGGCGAGAGTGCGACAAAATGGCACCGTGGGGCAAAATGGGACAGTAGGGCAAAACTCAATTTTCTAATAACTTTTGGTTGCCCGATTTTGTCCCAATGGTACTTCGGGATTTTCAAGTCCGTTCTGGCGCACTTGGCACCACGGCTGGCATCCAAAAGTTATTGGAAAATTACGTTTTTACCCGTTGTTCCTTTTTGCCCCAATGTCCTATTTTGCCCCACTCTCCCCTAAATTTGGTGAAGTTATAACAACTGTTTTTTGCATCACTCAAAATTCGCCCAAAGTTCACTTGGCGCATAAAATTCTACAAGCGAACAATTTTTTTGTCTTCCCAAAGACTTGCCAAAAATGAAATTTGGTGTCGTGCAGACATCTTCAGGGTTTTGATCAGAGTCGGGTTTTGCGAGGATCCGAAAAATTGATACGTACCACCGTCTCCGATTCTGCATCTCGCCAGGGAGATGCTCTTGAGACTCCGGTTGCCGGCCAGTCCGGCGCAGAGAATGTCGAGATATCGGGAATCGGCCAAGGGGATTCCGTCGAGGCTCAGGGACGTCAGGACGCCGGAGTTTCTCGTGCAAACCGCGACTGCGTCGACAATGCATCTCAGCAGAAAATTCGTGTAGATGATCGGTGCTCTGCCAATCGTCCTTCTGGATCTCCTGTTGTCGAAAGCAGATTCTCAAGGATTGATCGACGATGTTACCTGCGAACTAACGAGATTATAGGCAAGCGATTCTCTTAACCGCGGCAGAAATTTGAGAACTTTACACGGACCTTGTCGAAGCCCATCCAGGTCTTTTTCAAACCATGTTAGGTCGATGTAAAGCACTGAAACTTCTACAGGGAAGATGTAGAGGAGAGTGGGGCAAAATGGGACGGATGATCGGGATGCATCGATGGGGCAAAATGGGACATCTCAATGACATTGGAAAATTGCGTTTTTAAAAATGGTTTTAAAAACTCAATTTTCCAATCATTTTGGGACGTTCCATTTTACCCCATCGATGCATCTCGATCGCCTGTCCCGTTTTGCCCCACTGTCCCATTTTTCATATATATGTATTTTTTTCATGACTAATCGTAGTTGACATTTTGCTGTGTAATGAGCATTGAGAATGCTCTTCCGGTTCAACGGAGATAATGATCTTTGAGAAAAATTAATTTGGAAAAAACCCTTGAAAGAAATTTTTTTTGGGAAGCCGACTACAACGCGTTACCGATACTCGTCGAGTTTCTCTTCCGTATCGACAGACTCGTCGACTCTCTTCGGTCGATGCCGACTGTAAACTTCGATCTCGAGGAGGCTGCGATCGGCAGCTAGACTATTGAGAATCGGCGACCAATCTTCGAGATTAACTCGATCGCAGCAAAATTTCAATCTGTCCTCTGTCAAACGCGCTCGGATCGGAGCCAATGGGCTCACGCATTTCTGACAACAGAGGATCTCATATATCTGACTGAATTTATTGGTGCGCTTGAATCTCTTTATTTCTCCCATATTTATTTTATTACATTATTTTTATGCCAATAAAAATATACAAACACGCGGATAAAAAAAATCAAAAACGTGGCCTCTCTGCCGGCCGCATTCCCTAATTCATCCGGTGTTGCAATCGGCTCAGAAAAAGCCTTCTTTTTTTTTAGCAAGAGCCTTCCTTTATTCTCTTTTTTTTTACAACTTCCAGAATTCCTTAATTTATTAGTTTCTGTCACGACATTTACTTTACTGCAATGGAGGACGAGAAATCCACATTGAATAGCGACTGCAATTACAATCTTTTTTTGGCCAAGCGATTCATCAGGGACTTCAGAGAAATCAAAGGTTAGCTTAAAAAAAATCTGTTAGGATTCGTAACCAAAAAAAATAAAAATTAAAATTGAACTGCGCGGCGTGTAACGAGACCTTCGATATTTGCATGTGCGATCAGAACGTCAAAGCGCCATCGACTGGCTGCGTTATTTAACCGCAGCGAACAAAACGGTCGCGGAAATGCAATTGAGAAACGAATTTCTTCACCATCTTGTTCAGAATCTCCAAGAGGGTTGCTTGAGGCCGCCCTTCAACGTACCACCCATGACTTCCGGTCCTCTCGCCGCAATGGCTCATCTCATAGTCAGTCCAAGCCCAAAGTGTCTCGTTTTACTTATCCTAAAAAGGGAACGTTCAAAATTGTAGCCGGAGAGAATCGATCTCACGACGAAACTGGCCGAAGATCTGTCGGACGACGACGACGGGGCTGAAGACGACGACCTGGAGATGCCGATGGTGATGGAAAAATCACCCGACGGCGGAGCATTTCTCGCCCTCCAGCCTGTACCTCGCGAGGGATCTTTTTGCTATCTCGCTATCACTACCCGGAAAGAGACCAAGTAGCGGTTATGAGAATTTCTAATTTCCTATAACTTTTATTTCACAAAAATGTACAATGAGTTTTACGGAAATCGGAGTTTTTCTGCATTGTGAGACATAGAGGTATTGATTATTATTGAGGATTCTTTTTTTCTCAATTTTTTGCTATCTCGCTATCACCACCTAGAAACAGACCAAGGAGCGATGATGAAGAACATTTCCTATAACTTTTAATAATTATTTATAATTATTAAATCCTATGACTTTTAATAATTATTGGAGATTTTTTCTCTCCGCCTATTTTTTTTTGCTATTTCGCTGTCACCACCCTGAAACGAACCAAGTAGCGAAGATAGAAATTTCCCATAACTGTTATTTCATAAAAATGTACAATCAGTTTTACGGAAATCGGAGTTTTTCTGCATTGCGAGACATAGATCGATCGGTTATTATTCTTCTTTTTTGTTCTCTACTTTTACATTGCCGCGCCGACGGGAGCCTACAGCTCAACGGACGATAAATAATAAATAAGGCAGAGCAACAGGCGAGCAGTTAGTGCCCAAGTGGGTGCAGTCGAACGATCTGCGGTCACGTATCTAGGACCGTACGTGGTTTAACATACTCTGTTGCCTCTATCGCGCTTCTATATTTGCCTCGAGCGTGTAAAGTCGCTAGTCGTACGTGTGAAAAAAAATCGTTGGCCAAACACAGCGACAAACATACACAGCGATAAGGAGCCGCTTCCCAGAGATAACTTGCGTCACGCGAACTTTTGAGACATCCGGGGGATACGAGCATAGCCCTATTCGTAGTAACCGCTGTGTCGTTCCGCGACACAACTGTACACACGTCAGGCAAATAATCCTCCCTGCAACGAGCTGCACCCACAAAAATTATTTACTTGATCCGAAAACAAACATTTATTTTTATCCGAAGAACAAACATTTAGTTTGATTAAATAAATATTTATTTGCGGATCGTCAGCGAAATAAACAATTTTTCTGCGTGCCTGATGCGAAGCTATACAATTGTTTTTCTTCTCTCGTTCCCTCAACGAACGATCAGATCATCGTTTTATTGCACAATCAGCAGGTCGCTTGTTATTTATTTTTTTTCACTTAGCATTTTCACGTTAAATCGCCAATTGGCGATTCAGCTTGTGTACCAAACCCTATTGCACATACGAGTCCAATGAGATTCCCAAGGAGATCTCGCTGAATCTTTCATCGGTTGCAACCGTTGCCACGGTGTACTGGCCATGGGTCAATTTTCATTTCGTTTAACCTGGCGATGGTCTTCGTCACGAATGCCCAACGGACGACACGATTGATCAACCGATCAATTTTTCACCCAAAAAGAGAACATAAAAACAATCTTAAAAGAGATCTTAAAAAACAATTTTAATCGCTCATTTTATCTACCGTTCCTTATTTCCCACCTTAAAAAACTACGTTTGGGAATTCAGTTAGGACTAAAAAAAAAAAACATCACCGACGAGACGAATAATTGATCCGCCGTTATTGATATGCCTTCGACGTGCGATTGCGCACATGCGGAGGATGAACGTGTGTGCAAATTTGCTTCCGAGGCTCGATCGAGCGTACGAAACGATTATCATATGTGCGACAACGCGCTCATTGAAATACGTATAGAGGGTGGCTCGGGTGTTTCGTATTGCGGCTCTTCAGTCGCGACCTCCACCTCCGCAGGATCATATCGCCGACTCGAGTCGAGGTGGAGGCCGTCGGCACGCGGTCTGACGCGAGACATCGGTGATTCGCGAGTCCCTCGATCGCGGTGCGTGCGCATCGATCTACCGCGCGTGCGCACGGTTCTGCTCAAACAGGCGATCGATAAATCAACCGCCGAACATCCGAAATCCAGGAATTGCGGTCGAATGTATTTTATCGAATCTGTTTTTTTTCTTACCGATCCTCCTCGCCTGCAGACACGTCTTCGCACACGTGCAACGCGCCGGATGAGAATACAAGAAGAGTAATCTCTGTATGCGATTCATTAGCGCATAAGACGCGCTCGGTGCAACGTCGTTGCTCCGGTGTTGCAGTGATTCTCCGATTAAACAACGAGTTATAAATATTTGACGAGTTACACGCACTCCAACCGTCGTACACAATATGCGAATGTTAAACGATCGTTACGATAAGGATCGTTGCTGCGGGCGATCTTACGCCTGGAAAGTTGGGATAGTCGCTGTGCGGAAAAAAGACATCGCGAGTTTGAGGATATACTGAAAATTTGTGGTATATAAAAAAAAATTGTACAAAAATAAAATAAAATAAAATACGTGGGTAATAGACGAAAAATGTGCTTCGGCAGTGACAAATGAGAAATGTGCGTCGTTCGAGAATCAAGAGAATCGCTATGTCGGGAAGGCTTTCCTGGTTGCATGGGAAGATGTTTACGGCTCTGCGAACACCAAACTCACGTGCGATCAGCCAGCGAATGCAGGCGCGTGGAAAATAATTTAACGAAAAATATATAGACAGTCGAAGAACAGCCTGATCGGGTAAAAGCGCTTGCGGGACGCTTCTAGTGTGACTTTTGGGTGACGAGAGACTTATTGAAAAAATGGGCTGTACGCCGAGCGCAATACTCGCTTGCATGAGAAACGCCAAGAGGCTCGAAAACGGAAGAGCCGACGAGTCGCTCGTCACCAGCGGTGAGTTTTGTCATGGGAATTACCCTAAAAAATTAATTTCTTCCACGTGCGATATCGAGTCTGCTGTCAGTGGGGGATTGACGGTTAGAGACATTGGAAAGTAACATTGACGCTTGCAGCGGTTCTTTGCAGATATTTCGGACGATCTTAAAGGACCATCGAGCGATGCGAGTGCGTCAGATCTTCGAAATTGTGAAGATCTATATTTACCCGAGGATTTTGATTTCTTACGTACGTTCGGTCAGTTCATCGTTCCCATAATACTTTTTTATGTACATTAGATCGTAGACGATTCGACGAATATTGAAATTCCTACGAAAGGTTAACGATCGTTTATTTTTTATTTATTATTATTTTATGTGTTGGAATTGATTGCGTAGTAAAAATCATACCATCGCCCTATCGATCGTCGCTCGATCTATGGATCTTTGACGAATCGATAATAAAAGATCGTAAAAACGATTTCACGAAAATAAAAATTACCTATAACTTATTGGTAGTTTTATAATTAAATTGTCCTCCTATAGATCGTCGCGCGATCTATCGCTCTTTGACGAATCGATCATAGCAGATCATAAAAACCATTCGACGAATATAAAAATTCTCCATAACTCGTTAACGATCTTTGTTTATTGTTAACTTTATAATTAAATTATCCTATTGATCGTCGTTCGATCTATCGATTTTTGACGAATCGATCATAGCAGATCGTAAAAACCAGTCGACGAATATAAAAGTTCCCTACAACTCGTTAACGATCATTGTTTATTGTTAGTTTTGTAATTAAATTTTCCTCCTATCGATCGTCACTCGATCCATCGATCTTCGACGAACTCTTCACAGCCGATCGAAACACTCGGGGCTATCCACTCTCGCCTATGTGACACGCGTATATATAGCACTATTAGGCACATCGACCTACAGAGATTTTCGATCTAGCCTCGTGCCTTCGAACATCACCTTTCTAATCGGCGCGTCGGCCCCTTGACTAATCGAGTTTACTCTCGCCGTGTATTCGTAACATGTCGAATATACGTTGAAATCACATCGACCTATCGATCATACCTACAACGAGTATATTTTAGAATAATAGTAGTAGTTGTAAGTCTCTGTGTATTAACAATACATACGATGAGTTAACGACCTATACAGATATTAAATATTTATACATTTCAGTCGCTAATAACCAGTTGATGCGATCGTAAATAAAAACAAATAATTTTTTTTTACTTATACATTTACACATTTATAAACGCATTTACATATTATCATCGGGCCATCGAGCCCGATGACGGCTTTATTATATTTCCCTGGTTTTTAAAATATTTCGTCTGAGACATGACTGCAATTTTTGCGTTAATATGGTGTGTACAATCTTATACTTATTCGTCGACAACGATTACTATAATACGCATGTAAAGTCATTATAAAAAATCTCTCAAATCATCCCCAACCATATCAGCCCTCACAGCACGATCAACTACTATTTCGACTCATTTCGTGCTGAACAGAGTGTCTTATCTTCGATTAATTTTCACAATTTTATAATTCGTGATCCACGATTCGGACAGCGAGGAAATTTTTACTTGTACGTAGCTCGATCGCTTGACCCTCCCTTGACCCGTGCAGAATTAAACCGGATCACCTATCCGACATTAATCAATTTAATCTAAAAGGCGCTCCTTATCTTAACGAAGCTAATGAATGAGGACGATGAGTGAGGTCATTAAATCAACTCAGCTTATATTTGCATGACAATATGCGACTCGGCCGATCCTCACATACTTCATTTTTATTTTATTTTTTTCACTGTATCATTTTATATTTTAAGATGCAGGTGAATTTCCCCCTTAGGAATGGCATTCAGGATGCTCGGGAGGAATTTACAAATATGTTAATATTCGCATGCAATCTCGACGATATAGTTTCGTGAATTTTTTTTTGCCGATTAAATCCGTAGCCCAATGATAAAAAAAATCGGTGATAAAAAAGAATTTAGCCGGTGTGCCGTGTGTAGAGACGAAAAATTCTGGCCTGCCGGCGAAGCGTGTTCGCCGGACAAACCCGGTCGCTCTATCTCGCCCGGCTGCCATTCACTCCTCCTGGGCACTCCGTACGGAGCCCCGGCGAATATGCTCGCAGTGGCGATTCGGCTCAGTCGCTATAAAACCGCTGACGATGGCCCGTCCTGGCCCCCCGACATCCGCGCACCGAGGAGCCTCAGTCAGAGCCGTCGTCGCGAGCTTCGAAATCGCTGACGCGGGACGTTAATTAAAATTTTATATTTCACTACATTTTTTACATATTTTTTAAATCCCTCGCACTGCGCCGCAGCGCTGGGAGAGTTTGCAAAAGCCAAGATAAACTTGATCCTGACATTTAAGTATATGGTGATAAAAAAAGATTTAACGTGCGGTTCCCAATATAGCTGAGTGAAGCAGTGATTTTTTTCGCACTAACAATGTGCAATAAAAACGTGACCTTAGCATTTGATTAATCGGAAAATTTTATCGTGCGGGAAAAAAAATCAGATCGACAGCGGATCTCGTGCGAGGGTCGAAAGTTCGAGTGAAACCGAGTACCTTTGCGTATCGGCGCTTTCGGGGTCGCGCGTGAGTTTCTCGAGCGCTGAAAAGTCATTTTCAACCAGTATATATATATATATATTGGATATATATATATTGTATATATATATATATATAAATGTGTATCTGCACAACATAGTTACGCGACATTCGTGTTTTCGTGTGGGTAGAGGCGATAGATTTACGAGGCACAATTATAGATCGGCGAGATCGGCTGATAATAAATTCGCCATTTATTGCGAGCGATTGTTTCGGCGAACAATCGAATGCGGTAGTGCGTGACTTTCGTCGCATTCCGATCGAGCTTGGAGTCGTTTTCGGATCGTCGAACTGAATAAAATTTCGCTCGAAAAAAAAAGTTCATCGCCGCGAAAGAGCTTGTGGGAAAAAAATAAAGTAAAACTGTCGGAGCGGGCTCGGAACGACGATAAATAAATTGAGACGAGAGCCGACAACGGACGTCCGGTGTTAGCCGTGACGGCTTGCAAGCCACTGCGAGCGATCGCTCGCTGCCGCTGACCGAAGCAGCGTCGCTCCTCGTGGAGTTAAATTTCTTATCGCTAGAATTCTCTGTATATCTATTAGAGAGGAGCTACCGATAAGAAACGCATGACGTTTCATTCTCCACGATCGATCCAACGACGCATTTTTTTTCTCTCGTTCTCGGTATGACATTTTTTTTTAATATTGCAACAACTTGCAGGAAGCTATTCGGTTTGTCACACCGGGGATAAGACGAGCGATCGCATGGTACAATGATCCTTTAATTCGACGATAATAAAAAAAGAAAACAAATTTAAGCGGGAATTAATCGGACGGATTAAGGCTGTGTCGCAAATTCGTTCGGAGGATTTATTACTTGTCGACGCTGATCGAAGGATAAGTCCTACCTGATCGTCATTCGTCGAGGAACAGACTCCTCCGAGCGGACGCTCTTTTGTCTTCGCTTCGGAAACGTGTTTATTGTCATCAAAGTAAATAAAAAAAATAATAAAACAGTTTAATACAAAAATATAATTTAATGGAAATAAAAATTGAATATAAAAATAATCTTTAATACAAACAAAAATTGAATGTAAAAATAATTTTTAATACAAAAAAAATTGAATATAAAAATAATTTGTAATACAAAAATTAAGGTGATGGGCGAATTGGATTCCACTGTCGTGTAAAACTTAATGCGATCTCTCGGTACGGCGGATACGAGTTTGTTAGATGATTGTGAGAACGTGACAGTGGCCCACATGACATCGCCCCAGAGCGAGTTTTATCTGCCTGACCAGGAACAGGACGACGTGGATGGCCCTCGGGAGGTCACCCAAAATGGTATTTAGTCTACAGAATGAAATTTTTTTTATTTTACGAATACCGAGCCAACGATGGCAATGTTCATCGTCGAAACATTGCTGCCAAGTGCTCTGCGAGCGGATAAATGGAAGCACGCTGGCTCCAAAGCCCTATCGAAATTTATCGGAAGGACTTTGATTGCCCTCGGCCATTGCCTGGCAACGATTTGCGTCACGAATATTAATCTCCTGTGTCCGCAATATCATGTACATGACACGTTATATTTTATTGGCCCTACTCGTCGCGCTGCCCCGTTGATATCCACTCCAATGCAGCTAATCGTAAATACGTCTGCACACATCCGCCACCTTCCTATCGTAATCTATGTAAACTCCTTCGAGTGCAATAATTCGCAGAGAAAAATAGGCAGTTTCGTTAACGGTAATGGACGCCGGTACATTTTTTTTTTAATTCAGTTCCATGTGGCAATGTATAAATAGTAAACAAAAAAAAATTAATTAATATAATATTTAATTTCAACAATTTAAAAAAAATGGACGTGGTCCATGGGTAGTTGAATTACGTACTAATCGGGGTGGTCCATATTCACCACTCTTACCCTATGGATACCTCAACAAACTTTCGTGATATTATATTTGTATTTTCGATCTAAATTCAGCGTTATAAAAATATTTTTTTCGGATTGGAGTAAAATTTCTACCGTACTAAAATTCGAGGTCCAATTATGACCTTTGTCGAGAGTAGAAATTCGGCGACACTCTGCCGGGTAACAGTAACGCGTCACGTTCTTGAGCGAGATTTTTCGACCTGGCCTTCGGAATCGACGCGCAAACAACTGTGGCAAAAGCGACAGTGGAGTTTCAAGACACATTCAGAATAAACGAGCCAGGCCGCAAGAAAGTTCCGCCCGAGGCGGTGCAAACGTATGGCGGGCAGCCTACGGCTATTATGGCAAAAACCCTCTCGCAGGTTTCCTCCTTCCTCTCCGACTCCTTAATAATGCCTTAAAGATACTATGTAGAAAGTTTAACGTTTCTCGGTTAAGGAGAAAAGGTCGACGTTGTATGGACGCACGATATTCATCGGACCCCTGTACACAATACCTATACAATACCTCGCGGGACAGGATCAATTTTCATTCGTTCGTTCGTGCCCTACTTCTTATCCCATGGAGTTATTTATTTGTCATTTTTTTCGACATCGCTGATCGCGCTGTCGTTAGATCACATTAATTAGGATCAACCAATGTGAACTACATTGCAAATCTCCGCGATTTGCATATGTAATTAATTAATGTGGCGAGGTTGAGGGCCCGCCCGAACGACAATTGGAAAACGAGCTCACGTATCGGCAATTAAGACTCAATTAAACGGATCGTGCACGTCCCACATTAGTGTCCGCATGGCCGGTACGATTCGTTACTTTCTAAAGGGTCGACGTGAGACGATCGAGCTCGGGATCGTACGCAATAGTTTTGAGGATAATGGTAATTTTTATCTTACAGGCGAAATTGGTGACGGTTCGAGGATGCAGGAGCTCCATTTTTGGAAAGAAAAATCTTTGGTCAGCGGTCTCATGTTCACGGCTGACGAAGACATGGAATGCTCGGCCGCCGTGAGTAAAATTTTTTTTTACTGCTTGCTCGTAGTTCCTAGCTTAATTTTATCAATTTGTTTTCTTGTTTATTTATTAACGCTACTTATGACGCTCGATAAAGTATCGTGACGTATCGATAGCGGGCCTCGTTGCGTTGATCTTACACATTGTTATCTGAGTCGCATTCGCGAGTGAACTGTAGATAAGGAGCGTGGAGGCAGTACCTTTCATACTCGACTGTACCAGTCGCCGGACAGTCTTGGGCTTACAATAATTGGAGTCTGGGTGAAGGCCCTAAATACGTCTTAGATCAATCAGGGTCTGGATGGAGGTCCTAAATAGAACTTAGATTAATGCGGGTCTTGTAGGAAGTTCTAAATACAACTTAGAATAATCAGCGTTCGGGTGCAGGTACTAAGTGGGGCTTATCAGTGTCTGGGAGGGAGAACTAACTGGGACTTAATATCAAGGTCTGGGCCGAGACCCTAAATACGACTAGGAATAATCAGGGTCCGAATGATGGCACTAAGTGGGACTTTATATCAGGGTCTGGGAGGAGGCACCAAATAGAACATAGAATTATCAGGATTTGGAAGGAAGGCTTAACAAAGTACGACTTAGAATAATCAAGGTCTGGGTAAAAGCCCTAGCTGGGACGTAATATCAGGGTCTGGGAGGAGGCCCTAAATACAATTCAGAATAATCAGGATCTATGTGAAATAGATTTATAGGGTAATATCAGGACCTGGGAGGAGGCCCTAAATAGAACATAGAATAATCAGGATCTCAGAGAAAGCCCTAAATTCGACTTGGAACAATCAGGACCTTGGTGAAGGTCCTCAATGGGCATTAATATCAGTGTCTGGGTCGAGGAACTAACTGGGATTTAATATCAAGGTCTGGGACGAGGCCCTAAATACGACTTAGATTAATCAGGGTCTGGATGAAGGTACTACGTGGGACTTAATATCAGTACCTGGGAGGAGGCTCTAAATAGGACATAGAAATAATCAGGATTTTGGAGGAAGCCCTGAGTACGACTTAGAATAATTAAGGTCCGGGTGAAGGTCTAGGTACGACTTAGAATATTTAATCCGGGAGGAAGCCCCAAGTGCGACTTAAAATAACCAGGGTCTGGATGGGAGTCCTAAATAGAACTTAGATTAATGCGGGTCTTGTAGGAAGTTCTAAATACAACTTAGAATAATCAGCATTTGGAAGTACGATTTAGAGTAATCAAGGTCTGGGTGAATGTCCTATGTGAGACTTAATATTAGAGTCTGGGACGGGGCCCTAAATTTAATTCAGAATAATCAGGATCTAGGTGAAAGTTCTAGCTGGGACGTAGTATCAGGGCCTGGGAGGAGGCCCTAAATAGAACATAGAATAATCAGGATCTGTGAGGAAGGCCTAAATTTCACTTGCAATAATCAGGACCTTGGTGAAGGTCCTTAATGGGACTTAATATCGGTGTTTGGGTCGAGGAACTAACTGGGATTTAATATCAGGACATAGAAATAATCAGGATTTTGAGGGAAGCCCTGAGGACGACTTAGAATAATTACGGTCCGGGCGAAGGTCTAGGTACGACTTAGAATAACTAATCCGGGAGGAAGCCCTAAGTACGACTTAGAATAATTAAGGTCCGGGTGAAGGTCCTACGTGGGACTTAATATCAGGGTCTGGGAGGAGTCCCTAAACACAACTTAGAATAATCAGGGTCAGAATAATCTGGGTGAAGGCTAGGACATAATACCAGGGGTTGGATGAAGGTCCTAAGCGAGACTTAAAATAAATCAGGCTCTCGAAGAGGGTTTTTTTTTCAGCAGATATCGTAGAATTATTACATCGTATATCACATGTCTGAAACCTCAACGGCTCACAACAAATGAGCCTTTCTCGATTCAGCCAAATGATATTTCCGATGTACGGAGAAATCAGGAAAAAACCACAATTCAACCCACAATTCTCCGTCTCGATGAAAACACCCTACAGATTTAATATTATCCCCTACCTATTTTTTAAATTAAAAAAACAGATAATCGGACAAAATCGGTGAATCTGTTATCACGTCGATTGTCTCTCCACCGTCTCGCGTTACAAAAATTAACGAACAGAGAACATCGATGGCCCTCCGATCGTGGGAGAACTCTCAGTTCTTCAACAAATCGTTCGTCAATCAAGTGTAAAGCTCTCGGAACCTCCGTCTGTTCCGAGCGACACATTAATTATCGACGTACGAGCATCGGTGACTTTCCCATCGTATCGTTCATCGCGCAAGTGCAGAGAATCCAACGAGCTTCTCCGTTACGCGTTGCGAACGATAAATCGACGAGAAAAAAAATCGATGGCTCGTGTCATCGACGAGCGATGAAGTTTCCCGAAAGAAGTTACGGAGCAAAGAGCGCTTCCGTGTACCGCGCGTGCGAGAGTCGAGCCCGATGTTCACTCGCCGATATTTGCGACGTCATCGAAATCTCTCAGTACTCCGTATCTCTTATCGATATTATCAACCGACTCCTTATCGAAAGGGACTTTATCAAACCTGGTATGTACAGCTTGAGGTAACGAAGAGAAAAAAAAAGATGAAAAAAAAAATAAAATATTGGTAGATTCTATGTTTTCTCTGCAAGAGTGTTGTTCTTCCTCGGTGGTGCGTCGTCGAACTGACGGACGGAAAAATGCCGAGAAGTCGCGAACCCCTTCCCGGCGCTGAGCGGACATGCGCGTTCGGTCCGTCTCTCGAGGCTGCCCCGGCTTCGTAAAAAATTCATCGGCAATCGCGGTGTATTGTCGAACTTTGTGACAAACAATAACACAAAAAAGGAAGGGAAAAAAAATTGCCGGTGGGTTTCTTCGAATCGACGGTAAGATAATTGCGGCGAGATGGAAACCGAGTGCGGGTGAGCGATCGACTGCGCATGCGTACTATGAATTAATAAAACCGATTGTCGGGACGTCGAGCGAAATTGCTCGCGCACGGGAAGAGATTTACCTCGATGCACATTCGAAGTTTCTCGTTATTTATTCACCATTTCGTACACTCGAGCAACCCTTTACCACCCCCGCGCGCCCTTCGCTGCCTCGCCGTCCGCGCAACCCGCACGATCGTCTATAAGCTCGGCTATAAGAAAAATTGAAGCGCGCGCTTCGAAGCAACTTCGACGGGGAATTACGTGGGCGTATTAAAAATGCACCGTAGCCGCGGTGCAACAACCCCTTCCGACGCCTTCCGCGAGCTCTAGAGTCCGTCTATAGAGCGTGCGGGAAGTTGGAACGGAGTCGCATGGGAAAACGACAGCTGGCTCAACCCTTCTTCCCTTATAAATCGAATCTCTGGGTTTTTATTTTCTCCCCCTTGCACACGGAAGCGCCGCGAAGTTGAAAACAAAAGTAGCGATTTTTACCTCGCAAGCATGATTTTATTTTGCTTTTTATTTGCACGATCAAGAGGCCGCGCGCGCGATCGGAACGGTGGAGGGGGCAAGGGAGAAGAAAAATGTGTGTGGAGGGAAAAGCTCGGAGCTCTTTGGCTGGGGGCGTTGACGTGAATTTGCGCAAGCGCGGGCAGTCTGGTAGGGATGCTCCGAGGGCGCTTCTGGGGGGAAGATAGAGCCCTTTTATTTCCCTGTTTAGAACAAGATCGAGGTCAGTAGATCGGCACTTAATGACTCTGGTAGGACGGTCGATGCACGGTACAGTCCCTTCGCCTGCTTGCATCTGGCTGTACCGGCCGATGCAAACTGTACTAACAATACGTACAATCATATGATGAAGACAGGGATTTTATTTTTTTATGCTATGTCGACGCATCTAGAAAAATGAATACTGGTCCTGTCGAAAAGCATGAAACAAGCAAAAAAAAAATATTTTTGGCATAATTGTCAAATTTCCCTTCACCTGCTCGGGCTGTACCGGCCGATGCAAACTGTACTAACAATGCATACAATCATATGATGAACACAGGGATTTTTTAAAAATGCTATGTCGACGCATCTAAAAAAAATGAAGACTGGTCCTGTCGGAAAGCATGAAACAAGCAAAAAAAAAATATTTTTGGCATAATTGTCAAATTTCCCTTCGCCTGCTCGGGCTGTACCGGCCGATGCAAACGGTAGAAATAATGCAAACAATCGTATGATGAAGACAGACATTGTTTTTTTTTTAATACTATGTCGATGCATCTAAAAAGATGAATGCTGATCGATAAATAAGAGAGTTGTATGTTTTCCTATAAAAAAAATTCATATCGCACAGCATGATATAGCAAAAATAAATTATTTTTAGCATAATTTTTATTTATTTATTTATTTTTATTTCCGAGGGTCTGGAAGCGAACGGCCGATATAGATTTAAGTGGCGAGTCTCGTGAGCAAGTGTACGAGTAGTCATCTGATGAACACCGGCATTGTTTTTTTTTTTTTTATACTTTTCGATGCATCTAAATAAAAATGAAGACTGATCGACAAGTAAGGGAGTTGCGTGTTTTCCTATAACAAAAATAATTCATGCCGCGAAGCGTGAGTTAAATTTAAAAAAAATGGCAAAATTGCCATTTTTTTGGTTTGTTTCCGACGGTTGTGAAACGAGCACCCGGTATAGATTTGTGGCAAGTTTCGCGACCAAGTAGTACGAGTGGTACCGATTGATCGATCGGGATTCAGGTCACTAGATCATCATTTTTATCGTCATGCAAGTAGTACACCGTAGACTGTACGAATGCCGCGACGACACTCCTCTTCCATATCATACGACACTACTCGGATAACATGCTTTTTTTCAGTAAATAATGAAGAAAAAAAAATGAAAGAAAGACTTGTTTCTTCGATAAATAAACCAGATACTTCTGAATACGTATCGATGACTGTTTTGTCAGATTAGTGTATAGATGTAATTGTATAGGAAGCTCTCTTTGCGCGTCGACCCAGAGATCTCTTATCGATTGGATAAGCGTAGTTTATACCCTTTGCAACGATTGTATCGCCTCTATAATCTCGATGCCTCATTGGATCGCCGATCAGTATCGCTCCCGTTGCAACTCTGTGTTGACATTCTGGAATACCCTAACAGTGTCACGAGGTCAAAATTTGCCGATTTTCTTTTCTCAAAAAAATATTTTCAAAAAATACAAAATTCTGAAAGTCGTGAAGATAATTTAGTTGAAAATATGACGAAGGAGGAGGGTGAATAATTTCGTTGTGCAATAAATAAAGTGCCGTTTCGATGGTGTCGAAGGTAACGAGCGATACGAGACGCCTCACTCATCAAACACTCTATATTTCCGGTTCCACCGGAAGTGACGATGCGCAACCACACGAAAGCGCGTCGCGCTCGGACACTTGGGCGTCGCGATTTTCCTCGATATTCTGCGGTTATTTCTTCGGACGCAAATGGTTCGTTAGCCGAAACAAGATGCAGGTCATGGTAAGACCGTCACTTCCTTTGGCTAATGGATCGCGGTCCGAAACGAGCAAGGTAGTCGAGAACACATTTTTTTTTTAATCTTCATTGATCGTCGATTGATTATCGATTGATTGATTTTTTAAATCTTCATTGATCATCGATTATTCATCGATTGATTGATTTTTTAAATCTTCATTGATCATCGATTGATCAACGATTGATTGATTTTTTAAATCTTCATTGATTACCTTCTTCGTAGAAGGAAGAATATGCTTCTGTCACGGATTTTTTTCTTACACTTTCTGTCCGATAATAAATAAAATACGACACCTTCCCCGCGACAACTTCTTATTTCTCCGCGACCATCTTATTTCCGAAAAAGAAGCTATTTGTTTTATTTTTTTATGAATTTCAGAAGGGCCCGCAAGACTTCAATTCTACCCTGTCCATAACTGCAGCCTCACGCGTCGTCAAGGTATTGGGGAAAAAAATCACAGATTCTAATTAACACTAGACCTATTAAAATGATCACCGTGGAACAGGCCTGGGCAAATTGCCTAAGTACTTGAAGTACTTATTAAATATCAAGTACTTGAAATGCTGAGCACTGAATAATTCTTAAGTACTGACGTATTGAGTACTGGCAGAACTGAATCACTGAAATTCTGCGTACTGGGCACTGACTCAGCATTGAGACAGCAAACGTACTTCAAGTACTTATTTTATTTTCCCAACTCTGCCCCAATGATATCTTCAAGAGGCTACATTTCATCAAGTTACAACGACGGTGTTTTGCATCGCACAAACTTCGCTCGTGGAAGTCCACTTGGAGAATAAAATTCTCACGAGCGAACAATTTTTTATTTCTTCCTAAAGCAGTGCACTGACGGATTTTTAAATTCGATTTGATTTTTTTTGTATGGGAAAAATATGTAGAAAGTCACAAAATTCAAAGGGACTTAAAAAATCTGAAAAAAATTCATACATATTCAGAAAATAAACGAATAATTTTCATGAAACAGTCTGGTTTCCATGCAGTGCATTGACGGACTTACCAAAGATGAAATTTGATGTCATCTTCAGGGTAATTTAAAATTGATGATCGTTGCTGTAACCGTCGATGTTCCGAATTGTCCAGGTCTTATTAGTTTTTCCACGCGACGATCAGCAAGTCGAGGTCCTCGCCTCGGTCGCCAGGAAGTTGGGATGGAGCGTTTCGATAGCGAAAAATTCGGAAAAAGCTGCCGAACTCTTTCAGAGCCGATGTCACGATCTCGTCATAATCGATCGGAGAGGACAGCGAGGTCCCGAGGGTGATGCTGTGTGCAGAGCCATAAGGAACACGAATTGCCATCACAGCAGCGTTATTTTAGCTCTAGTTAAAAAATCGTAAGGACACACCGATATCTCGATAATGAAGTCTATCGAATCTCGATCGATCATCGATTAACGACGATTGATCTCTCCCAATCAGGTTCTTCACTCAGAGCGACAATGACGAAATAGTTACGTTGGATCTGTTGAACACAGGCTTTAGCCGGGTGAGTTTGCAGTATTTTTTTTTTAGATCGTAAGGTAAAGGTAGCAATGCTTGGACGGTTAAGAGCATAACGTTGTTAAATAACTTGTTGTTGTATAACTTTTTTCTGTGGATCGAATAATGTTTATAGATACGATTACAAGTGTCAAATTGGATTTCTAATACTTAAATTCGGAATAAATAAAATCTGCCAACTGGAACGTCAGATTCTTGCGAATAGTGTTCACTCCGCATAAGTTTCGGAGAAATGAGAAGGAACTGCAAACACTTCTCGATGGTATAAAACTGTGAAAAAATCAGGCATATTAAAGGTGCTGAAACGAATAATAGAGAATTTTTCATAATAGTAATTCCAAAATGCTTCAACAAATCTCCCGGACACTTAACTTTTTGAAGAAAATGATTCGTTCATTTTTCTGAATACGTATGAAATTTTTCAGATTTCTACATTCACTTTGGATTTTGTGACATTCTACACATTTTTCCCGTACAACAAAAGATAAAAGTGAATTTAAAAATCTGCAAAAATGCATACGTATTCAGAAAAGTGAACGCATCTTTTTCATTTTTTTTAAGTTTAGGTTTCGGACAGATTTGTCGAACAATTTTATTTTTTATGCATTTGTTAATAACACTTTGGAATTATTATTATGCAATATTAATTTTTCTAGCACCTTTGATATGCTTGATTTTTTCAGATTTTTATACCATCCAGAAGTGTTTGTAATTCCTTCCCATTTCTCTGAAACTTATGCGAAGTGAACACTATTCACAAGGGCTACCTTAGGGATCAACGAACGAGCATAAATTTGTATAATGTCTTCATGCCTATGACAGGCTATGATGGAGTGTTCTCACGAGGTCATGCTGAGCAATCAACTGGTAGGCATCTACGCCAGCGAGGTGGAGCCGCGAATGCAATTGGCAGCGGCCCACGCGCTATACGTTGCAGTCGACAGGTGTCGAGACATGGTCCACGTAACGGACGATCAGCACGTCGTACGCGTGAGTAAAAGTTAGGCGTATAAAGGACAGTAGCTGCGATCGGGTAAGGCGAAAGCGTCGAGCGTGCAATGATCGTTGGCTCGACCAAAAAATGACCTTGCGAAAGCGCTGTTTTTTCTTCTCTTTATTTTATGTTTTTTTAATATATTTTTATCACGTGTTACAGTTCGTGAATAAGGCCAGTGAAAGGTTGCTCGGATACATGTACGAGGAGATGCTCGGTAAGAATCTCTCGGAGATAATAACTTGCGAAAATTTCGTTCTCATGGACCAACAGCTACAGAGAGGAAGGGAATTCGAGGGTAACATGAATTGCAGGAGAAAGTTCAACGACACTATAACGATAAATTGCAGGATTGTGCCGTTCTGCGCGACTGGCAAGTGAGTTCTTCGGTAGATCCCCTATATAGATCGTGATCGATAAACGAGTCGAATTTTGTTTTTTTCTCTTTAAAAAAAAACTAATTAAGTTAAAAAAATGTACATCTCTTTTAACAAGAAATCACGAATTAAAAAAAGAATGTCAAATTCAAAGAAATTCAAAAAAATAAAAAATTATAGATTTTTACAAGTAAAAAAAAAAAATTAGATAAAAATTGGTTATATTTATCCGCAGAAAACCGTCGCATTACGTCTACGTCCACGACACTATGTACCTCCTGGAGAACATGGGAGTAGCCGGTGTCACCCTGGGAGGGCAACACCCCAGAGGAAGCCTGCACTCCCTGCGTCGTGGATCGTTCGACGTTAAATCGATCGGCAGCGATATCGGAAGTAAAGACCTTCTTAAAATTTTTTTTTTATCTTTCCGATTCTTTCGCACACTTCTACTAATTGTTTTGATTGTCCTCTCTTATCGTGGTACTCGCGCCGGACTTGTGTACGTCTTTAGCTCAGAGACGTTCGAGTCTGCAAAAATTGAACAGTCTACCGCTCGAAGCTCCGATCACGAAAGTGATGACTCTGCTGACGAACGCGATGACGGAGATCACCGGAACGCACCCCGAAATGGCGATGCAGATCGACAAGGTGAATCGATCGTTCGGCACGGATCGGAAAGACATTTTTTATTATTTTTTTATTCATTGAAAGACTTTTGTTGAGAAGCTTCGAAATTTTTCAGGCGATCGAGACCCTGAAGTGCACGGAGCTTTACCGACCGTACCTGAGAGAAGACACGAAGATCTACAACGATCCCATTGCTTCGGACCTCATCGAAGCACTCTTATCCGTAATAATCTTTACATTTTCCTTAAGATCCTATTTTTTTTATTTTAGTAGCGAATTTATTAACAATACATAACATGTAACAGTTTTTTTCATACCTAACAAACTTGTCTCTTTTCATCTATAATGCATTGCCAATTGGCCATCGACCGCAGTCCTTCAGCAATTTTTTTATTTTATTTTTAAGGTAGTAGTACCACAATGACTGACGCTGCCTAAGTTCAAGAGAAAAAAAACAAAGATTACAAACACTTCTCTATGAGAAAACAATCTGAAAAAATTCTAGCATATAAAAGGTGCTGAAAAGATTGTTTGTGCATAATAATAATTTCAAAATGTTCATAACAAATTACGGAAAAAAAAATTGTGCAACAAATTACCCGGCAACCAAATTTTTTTTTCTTACGAAAATGATTTGTTAATTTTTCTGAATCCGTATGAATTTTTTCAGAATTTTATCTAATCCTCGAAAATTATTATTATAAACAAATTTTAACATAAAGGAAACTAATAACATTTTGGGATCATTATTATGGACGAACAATCTTATCAGCATCTTCCATATGCTTGATTTTTTTCAGA
>JAPYZD010001153.1:0-23323 GCA_030522725.1 Ichneumoninae sp. B BG-2022a | reverse complement strand
CAAACAATCTTTTCAGCACCTTTTATATGCTAGAATTTTTTCAGATTTTTTTCTCATCGAGAAGTGTTTGTAATCTTTGTCTTTTTTCTCTCGAACTCAGGCGGCGTCAGTCATTGTGCTAGTACTACCTTAAGGAGATGGGATGTTCACTTACCGATTCTGTGTTTCAACAGCATCCAATTTTTCAAATTTCTAATTTTATATGCGGCCGAAAAAAGTACTAAGTTACGATTATGCCGCGGGGCTCTCACTGAATCATCGCACTGATAAGAGTGCATCTCGACTATTCGAAGCATCTCGTGCAGTCCACGTCTCTCGCACGTGCGCCCATATTGTGCACCCTTTATCTCGTTCATTATCCTCCTCGCGTACAAATAAATTTCTCTATTTTTTTTCCACGCGCCGCTCGCGTAAGATCCCAGCGGTCAACCGCTACCAGCCTGGGACTCTTGTTCCCCGAGACGGACGAAACCGGAAAGACGAAAAAAAAAATAAAAAAAAAAGAAAAAAAAAAAAAAAAAATACAAAGTAACGACTGGAAGTGGCGATTACAGGGATAATAAATAAACGCTCGCGACCTTATCGGGACTTATAATTCATCAAGCCAGAGGGGTTTACGTGCGCGCGATGCTGCGATGATCTCGTGATGCCGAGGCGCGCGGGCACCGCGCGGGTAGCTTCTCCCGGTCCATCTCGAGCGCGGAGAGGGCTCGCGCGCATTAACCTCGTAAAACTCTAACGGCACTCCGCGGAGAGTTCTCCCCGACGGAGTACCGAGAGTGTACTCGTAACGCGCGCACGCCACGGGGCACCTTACCTCCGTTCGTACGTTCGTTTCGTCCGACGTAGGCTCATGCACACGCCGGTGGTGGCAAAGCCACGGGGCGACGTATTCTCGGATGTTACGTGAAAGTTCGGTGTGTACGCGCGCGCGCGTGCACCCGCTCGCGCCGCTCCGCATCCATCCGCGGAGGAAAGTTCACGTGGAAGCGAGGCAGTTTTGCCGCTCTGCAATTAGCGAACGATAAACCTCGGACTGTGAGAGACGAGCGCGTGTTTCTAGAACGGAACGAGTATCATCGAGACGAGGAGCTCGAACCGTAAGTTTCCAGGGTTCTCGTATCGATCAGGATCATTAGATTCGCGATGAGCTTCTTGAATTACGAAATATCCGATGAAATACCGATTCACCTGAGGCCCGACCGAGCACGGTGAAACTATTGCCCGCGCGCGTCGTTTCTTTCGTGCACTCATAAAAAAATACGTTTCAATCAACCAAGATTCGGGCAGGGACGTTCAACTATATATTTTGTTGGTATAGCTAAAAAATTGGTTAATTCAACAATTTCTTGAGTGATTCCGCAAAAATATTTTTGAGTCATTAAAATATTTTGTTCAACTAACAAAATATTTATTTGAACGTCCCTGCCTGAATCTTAGTTGATTCAACTCTACTTTTTTATCAGTGTGCGCGGAACCACCGGCACTGCCCTTAAAGCGAAGAACACAATGATTCGAAGGCATAGAAGTTAGCAACGTTGCTTCAACGAAATTATTGACAGCTGTCATGTTTTGCAGAAAATTACTTTCCTTGCGAGCCGACAAAATAATGTAATGTCATATATTAATATAACAATATAAACATATTTTTAATCATTACAATAATATATATAATAATTTTTTTTAATTGTTTCGACGGAAAATAAATTATTTAAAAAAAGTGACGTCTGTCCATGATATTATTAGAGCAACGTTGCTAACTTCCATGTCATATGATGTGGCCAATTTGTCTATCGATTCGAAATTTTCACAAGAGTCGAAGAACTAATGGGGGCGAGGCGGAGACCTGCTATAGTTTGCCAACGCGAAATCGCCGAGCGTAGCGCATGGACGATACTTTTCCGTCGATCCGACAGGTCTTGATACATAAATTACGAGATCGCTCGTTCGCGGGAATGCATCGGTTGATGAGGAATATTAGTTTCCGGAATAAACCATAATATCTTATATGCGTGATTGTCACCCGTCGATCGCCCAATGAATAAAATGTAGTTATCATTAATTACATCAAATAGTTGGGAACAAATAATCCAATTCCGCATTTTGCGAGAGAGCGGCACATAAGCGTTGTATCGCTCGTCGATCCCTCGCTATTCCCGACATGCATAAATGCAAAAGGTAGAGGGAGAGAGAGAGAGAGAGAGAAACGGGGGGGCATTGAATGGCCACTGAACGCAAACTCCCGACGAACAGTAATCGAATCCGCGTTACACGACTGTTACACACTGCAGTCCTCCTCTTCATCTCGTACGATACGAGAAGGTATGACAGTGAATCGGAGGTTGTGGCATAAACGAGCAATAAAAAAAAACATGCTGTTCCCTCATCGCGATTTCCAGGAGTGCGCACCTCGTGTGCACTGTCGGCCTGTGAATGCTGCGTAGCTAACGTGCAATAACGCCAAAACCGGCCTGGATACAGTGTACAGAACTAGACGTACACGCCTGTTAGTCACATACGTGTGGACTGCCCGAGTCGTTGCATCTGCGAACGATAGTGCGGAATATATCTTGAGTGTAACGAGGCATACGAGCTCTCTGCGTACACCTCATCATACCGCGACTGAACACTGACTCCCAGCAATGCCCCGGTACTTCGTACCGCACGTATGCGTCTTTATGAAATTCGTACTTCTTCGTACCTCTGCGGCCCGCTATGGACTCTGCGGCGATTGGGCCTTGTATCGAGCAGCTGCTATTGTCTCCGAGGAGAGAAGTCCCGCGGACATCGAGTGAGTCTGATCTGAGTGGAATATAGGGGAGAGCGGGGCAAAATGGCACACCGGGGCAAAACGGAATAACGAGACAAAACACGATTGTCCAATAACTTTGGGATGGTGGCGATGGCGGTACGTGGGGCAAAACGGGTTTGAAAATCCGGATGTATCTTTGGGACAAAATTGGGCATCCACAAATTATTGGAAAATTGAGTCTTGCCCTAGCTGCCCCGTTTTGCCCCGCTGTGCCATTTTGCCCGGTCTCCCCTACACTGAGAAAAAGGATTGTATTTCCTACTGCAACGAATAGTTCCCAGGGGGGCGTCTTATAGATAGCTTGTTATAGTATATACTCAATTGATTAAACTATGTTTATAGTTACAACTATAATTTTTGGTCATTGTCGTAACTGTAAAATGTAGACGTCCCCCCTGGAAACTATTTACTATGTACGTTTTTCTCAGTGTACAGTTCGTTATACGAGTTTCCCGGTGGAATATATAAAAGCACTAAAAATATACATCGATAGCGTATTATAGCTGGGTGTTTGTGCTGTTGGCTACAATAGAGGCCCGATCTTGTCGGAGCCGATTCTGTACCGTCAGGTGTTCTGCTTCCCTCGACTATCCTACTATTGCTCTTCCGCGCATGCGCGATTGCTACGACGCTCAAGTTTCTTCATGAGACCTCATCGTTGGGCCGAGCCTTCCTGGTTTCGTCAGCGGACCCTTCTGAGACACTGACAGTATCGGGACTCTACTGTTTTATCTACATCTTTATTTACACATTTATTTACACTCGCATCTACTTGTTTACTTATTCGTTGGCACATTAGTTAGGCGCGCATCATCTTTCTACTGTAATACGGACACACCCACACACACACGCATGCAGCAATAAGATAGCGATTCCCCGACATTCACGGAGTACTCACCAAAAACGTATACGCACACTGTCACGACGGACCGACTGTGGCGAATCGCTGGCACCCAGGAAAGACTCATACAAACTTAAGAAAAAATTGCTTAGATATAGTACACGGATGTAACGAGTGAGAGTAAGAGAGATCGGATCGAAGAGACCTATGCACTGAGAAAAAGAAATGATTGGATTAAGCAAATGCGCGGTGACATATGTTCAAAGGTGTATTTTGTTGGTACAACAAATATGTTGGTTTTAATCGACAAATTTTAAATAAATTGTAGTAAATAATCTTTTAACAAAACAATGCTTTATTTGTATCAAACAAATAACAGCTTTGAGACGTATGTCCCCGCGACTTTTAGTTAATCCAACCAATTTTTTTTCTCAGTGTGGAGAATATGTATAAAATCTTGCGAGACCCAGAGCCAATAGCTATGTAACTGGGAGAGCTCTGTACCAGTCACACCGGAAATAGCCTTTTTCTGTCGAAAATAAAGCACTTTTTATATATCCTATCTGTATTCTGCAGACACGCGGGTTCCTGGGCTTCCTGGTCTCGTCAGAAGTCCCTCCCGAGGCACTGACAATATCGGGACTCTACTATAGGCAATGTTCCATCTGCATTCCGCAAACACGCAAGTTCTGCTTCTCTCGCATGCTGTCGCCACGCGTTCCGCGAGAGTTAAGCGAATTTGTTTAAGCTGTTGGGAGAGAGGATCGAAGGTGAGCCCCGGCGCGGTCCAGCTGGGCTCGCGCGGGACCGAGCTCGCGCCGTATCCGCGACGTTTATATCGCCGGTAGCCGTGTACCGATCGGTTAGCCCGCTGCCGGGAAGCTGGCAAGCTGGCAAGCTGGCTTCGAAGGTTCTCTTGTCGTTCCTTGGCTTACCAGATATCTGCCACTTGCTCTCGGTGGGCTTGTGCAATAACACCGGGAAACATCGAGTTAATATACGTAGAGAAAATGCCCCAGCGGTATAGATCACCGAACGTCGGGGGGTGAAGGGGGGGGGGACGAACTCGCGGAATATACGTTGTGAAGTAGTCGTACTGCTGTACAGAAGTTGTACTGCAGGCAGAGGGAGAGCCGAGAGATATATTCCATCTGGCTAACGAGGTGTGCAATATTGGCTCCTGGGTAATTAATTAGCGGATCGGCGTTAGGCCGCAGAACCGCCAGCTCCTGGTGCCGGAGAACGAGAGTGTCCCGCCGGCCACCGGTGCGGACTCGCTCGTACTATATCTACTGAATTATAACGAAGTAGGATATTAAGGTATACGGGAACTTTCTCGACGCCAGTACACACCGCGAGAAGCGGCCGTAGGCGAACCGCCCTCTGGAGCACCTCCGCACAAGTTGCTCCACTTAATAACAGTGTCCCATTTGCCGAACAACAAATCTCTTTCCCGCGAAGAAAATAAAGCTTCTTACCGATTGCCGATATGGCAGAAATGCACAGTAAAATATGTACCAACGTGTCTAGTCCACAAACGTATAGAATTCTTTTCATGTTGACTTTACAAAAACATCTCGTTCATTATACAAAAATATCTGCCAATTTAACGAATGTTTTGTTGTAAAACTAAGACCAAAATAATTGTGGAAGTTTGGGACAGAAAAAGTGTCTTAAATGTACAAATATTTTTTTACTGTCTGCGAAGTAAGTTTTAAGACGATCATTCCGAAGTCTCAACATAGGTAGAATAGCAGATCAAAACCGACTGGTTTTATGAATTAAAAAAATCTAATACCATAAATGTATCGAGAATGGATTATTAGAAGGGGCGGCTAGGGGGGGGGGGGTTAGGAGCGGTTGGCTTAAAGTTGAGAGACTGGGACACTCGCTTTGCTGTATGATTTGCCTTAGAAGCCATAAATACTCAAGCTAGCGATACGAGCGAGGAAAATGATCTCGCGCCGTTACGCTGGATGAGTATAAGACGAAGACCGAGAGGCTCACAAGACTCAACGCGGGTTCAGTGAAAGTGGTCCGTTCGCGTTCCCGGGGATCACAGGGCGGCCTTTTACTAATTAATTATTCTCTTCTGGTGTACATAGGTCGTTGCGGGTATATACACATAGCCTACCTATATCCTGAATGGGTTCGAGATGAGACGAGGTCGATGGCTTTTTAAACACCAGTCATTAACGGTCCGCGCTATGTTGAGCTTCCTCGATTTCTTAGCGAAGACTTTGCAGCGTGTAACCACCCGATAGTTTTTTTTTTTTTTTGCTGCCATAAACTACTACCACTAAACGACTAATTGTATATCTGGTTAGTTCTCGGTGGATTAGGCGGTTCGGGACGTCGACGGGAAGTCGGCCCGATGCTTTTTGTATTTCTCTCGATCCGACTGATCCTCCCCGTCGGTCGAGCGTTAATCCAACGCATATATTATCCGTATCTAAATCACTTTGCAAATCTCTCGCGCAGAGTTGATGCTCTCATGCTGATACGAAAAAAAATGCTCACGTATCACGAACCATGAGCTTGCGCTGAGCCAACAAATCACTTGGAAACCGATAATCCCTTTCGACCCCTTCCGGTGACCTTACGTGCGCCAGGTGAGCTGGCCCCTCATGGCTTTGAGAGCTGGACGTTCGCATTGATGCCTACACGTTCGTACACCCGGAAGATTCGCCAGCGCGGGAATGCAACGTGATCGAGGAGCTCGCACGTCCTGCTGGATATCCTACAAACGTGTACACAGCATTCATTGCGCCCAAGATGAATGCAGGTGTGGCTCCGAGACATCATTTCTGAGAGGGATTTTGGCGATCTGAAACGTCGCGAAGAATTTGTGTAGGGTAAAAGTGGTGAATATGGCCCATCTCGATTAACACGTCGATCAATGAAATATGGACCGGACCATATTCTCCACTTTTACCCTAACTTTGCCGTTTTGCTCCGGTTCTCCCTACAGCCCTCCCATTTTGCCCCGGCCACATTCATTGATTCAGTTCGCAAAATGGCCCCTGAATACCTTGCCACAGCATTCGTTGGGCTCAGGATAAATGCATGAGGTGCGTTCCGAGACATCATTTCTGAGACCGATTTTCATGACCTGCAAGAATTAGAATAACTTCGCCGTTTTGCCCAGATCTTCGGTACAGCCCACCCATTTTGTCCCGACTACTTCCACTGCTCTACTTCGCAAAACGACCCCTTAGAATCAAGAAAAGAAGTATCCCAGCCTACACCGTAGATCGGTGTTCCCTCGATCGCGAGGGGATCGATACTTCTATTTCAATTAGGGGAAAAGTGGGGAATATGGCCCGGTCAATATATCATTGATTTACGTGTTAATCGAGGCTGCCCATATTCACTACTTTTACCCTACAGCCTTCCCAGAGGGAGAGCAAGCAGTTCAGCTATCTTTGGGTGTATCCCGGCGTATCCCGATGTGTAAGCGTTGCTATCCGACTCTTACATGAACAGTCGAGCGCGCAAGGTTGCACACGAATTTGTGTGACGTCGCCGTTTTGCCCCAATTCTCAGTACATCCTATCCGTCCCATTTTGCCCCAACCACCTCCACTGCTCTATTTCGCTAAACGTCCCCTTCATACCTTGCCAGCATTTATCGCCCTCAGACAGAATGCATGAGATACGCTCCGAAGGTCGCGAATCAAAGGTCGCGAAGAATTTGAGTTACCTCGTCGATTTGCCCCGGTCTTCCCTACAGCTTACCCACTTTTCCGCGCCCGCCTCCACTGCTTCGACTTCGGAAAACGACCCCCTCGAAACGAGAAAATCCCAGCCTGCCACCGTAGATCAGTGGTCCCTCGATCGCGAGGGGATCGATACTTCTATTTTAATTACGGTCTATTCCAGGAGGAGAGTAACCAGTCCGACTGTCTTTCCGTGTATCCCCCGCGTATGAGCGTTTCTATCCGACTCTCACGTGGACTCTCGACCGCGTACAGTTGCACCAGACTTCGTTACTCCTTAAAAGGCAACGTTATCACGAGAGGGGCACACGCGCAGTCGACGTTCCAACCACGGTGAATTAATCGTTTAGTTAATTATCCGCCGACTATTGCGCTAACTTAAGGTATACACACTGTAACGTAAATATATATACCCCCCGGGTCCTGCGTTACTCGACGCTCGCGAATGTTGCACAGGATCCCGCTAGAACTCTCGACAGACACAGCGCGCAGATATCCGAAGCTGCATGCAACCCACCGGGCTGTCTTGTCTCGCGTTTGTCTCGCGAGGTGTATTAGGGTTGCACAGATAAACTCGACGCCAATGAAATCAGCGAGGAAAACAATTATCCTCTGGTCGTTGTTCTCGCGCCTCGCGCACGCTCAATTCTTGGAAACCCCGAGCATTGAGCACAATGAATATTTTATTACCCTGCACTATCTATACACCGCTGGTAACATAATAAAAAAATATAAAAAAAAAAGAAACAAGACAATCGCGTCGAAACTGAGCGCGGCGATCTATCGATCTATCTACCGCCCGCGTCATTTCTATTTCTCTGCGTTATTCATAGGTCTTATACGTCCCCGCGAAGGGATCGGAGAACGTGGGCACACGCTCCCGTTGTTATCTGCACAACCGAGAATACATTTCTATGTCTATACACCATATATACATGTGTGCGGTGTACGTCCGTAAATTGCAAAATGGAGTCTGCGTCTATCCAACTATTAGCTGGGTCGCTCAAGGCTGCATAGTTTCATACCTGCCGCGTCACTTATTACCGATGTAACGAGATTATGGAGTTTTTCTTAAAAAGGCAATATCGAGTCTTTGCCGGTGGCCTCGCTTTCGCGCTTCCCACGTTTCAAGGGTCGCTCGCTCGCTGCCAACTGCCTCACCATCCCCTCCGAACGACCGGCGAACGAATAATATTTTTTTTTTGTACCGATTGTAATCCCGATTCGAAGGTACGTAACACACATCGAAATGGTCACACACGCGCCTCTCCTCTGTACGTACGAAGGACGCAACACGAAGAAGAAGAGATGACGAAGAACTGTTTCACGTTTGGCCTCGGGGCGGCGAAACGTTACGATTCGTTCTCTCACTTATTTGCGCTCTTTGCACAGTCCGCAACTATGTAGGTATGTAATTATGTAGGTGTCATGCGAACGTAACGGATGCCACTGTGGGCACTTTGGAAGAGCGCAGAGCGGAATCGGAGCGAAATAAAATCGGGTTTCGAGGGGTAAAAACTGTACGGGGGCAGAGCGGAAGACGTCGTAAATCAAACTCGATATTTGGTTGTTATTTAACGATCATTTGACTCCGCCCAGCCGGTCCACAATTTGCGCGATAAATAAGCACCCGAGCCCGCGATCTCTAGCCGGGATAACGCGAGTTCGAAGCGGCTCTTATTAACTTTCAACGCGCGGGCGACATTATCGCGGGAGTCCGGCGTATCGGCGTTCGACCGCTGCTCGTTGCAACTTTTTGCTATCGGAGGCAACGATCGGACGTAATTGCCGGTTAATTGGATGCTTTGGGTATTATTGAGCGATTCGGGCACGGGACACAGTGTGAACGGGCGACAGTTCAGAACGAAGTACGGAATATCGACGTTGCGAGATCGGTTTATCGAGAAAAATTCGAGCGAAGTAAAATTGGAATGTATCGCGACAGCGAAGACATTGCGTTTGACCGAGAAAAAAACAAAAGGAGCCGTGTCAAAGGACCGGTTGTATCTTCCACGTCTCCGCGTGATTCATCGAATCGGACACAACAGGCCCCGAGAAATCTACTTGGGCGTTACGGAATCTCTTCACGGTTCGACGAAAAGACAGAAGAAAAGACGGCGAACGAACGAAGACGTAAAAGAGTCGCTTAGTCTTTCAGTCTCGTGCGGACCGCCGACTGGGAGCACGTGACGTGCACAGGCGAGGTCTCGTGCCGTGTTCGAGCATATCGAGAAGAGAGCAGCATAGCTATCGCGGTGTCTGCCTCTGCGTGCCCGCGAGCTCAAAATGTTCTTTCATCAATGGGAAGTCACGGAGTCGCGGAGTTCGAGGCTTGACCGGGGGGGTCAGAAATTCCCGGGGAAGCCGACAATGCTCGCTTTATCCAAATATCGTGTGTCTTTCACTATTCCTCGCGCTATTTATCAATCCGTTGTGTAGTTACAGAATAGCGCATCAGGCGGATGGTAAGACGCGGGTGTATACATATATATGTGTGTGTGTATACACTTGTGTATCCAAGTATACTGGATCTGCCCGTGGTTCGCTTTCGAACGATGCAAAACGACGGGAGTGAGTGGCGACGGGTAAGTTGCGAGTCCTTGAAGACGAGCGGACCGACTCTAAATCCTGGTTTAATGCGGCATGAGCACTCGCGGGACTCTCGCCCGTAAGATAGCCCCTTTGTGGAACGGGCGGCGATGGATTTATATAAGCATTTCTACTCGTATAACTCTCGACGATACGTTTCTACAGCGCAGGTTACTCACCGCGGTACACCGAGAAACGCGTATCTCGCCTTGCCTCGCTCATATTATATCGGGATTATCTATTCGCGAACCGCGAACGGCCGCCGAAGACACTCTCTAGATCATCGCTCCTTATAGCAAGACGTTGTAACGTACGACGGCAGGACGAGACGAGAACTCTGAATGCTATTCCGAAACTTATCGTATGCCTGATATCAGCAGTGAAATTGCGGATTACTGCGAGTGCTCCCTTTAGGTTCCTCGTAATTTAACTGAAAATAGAAAATTCAACTGCGGTAACGGTTTTAAGTTTTCCAAATGGTGTGGAGCTATTTCGATAGGCTTCAATTAAATGTTATTCGAAGAAAAATTAAAACATTTCTCTGTGTCGTCACGTAATAAAATTGAAAGAAATTCTGTGTGACGTAAATTCCCGTTTAAAAATCGCAATTTCCAACCGGCAGCGACGTAATACGGAAAATCGGCACTACCAGTTTCAAAATCTCGATTTTTGACCGGAAATGTCGTGATAAGGGAACTCATTACATCGGATTCGAATATATTGATTTTTACCGGAAATATGCCACTTCCGGTTTGAAAATCTCATTATTTTACCGGAAATTACGTCATCCGGAGATACGTACCTTCCGGTTTGAAAATCTTATGAGATTTTCAATCCGGAAGTGAGGTCATATCGAAATTTGTCAATGATTCTGCGTGTCGTCACTTCCGGGTTAAAACCGAGATTTTTAAATTGGAAGTGACGTAGAGAAAATGTGTTATTTTTCTCGGGAATGTATCTCGAATGCAACCAGTGACAACTACGCGTGAATTAAGAAACACGGAAAAGTGGGTAAGAGACCGTGCGTGATACATCTAAAATGTATTTGGAGTGGACTCGAAGCAGATTCATAGTCTTCGAATAAAGTTCGCAGACCATGAATCTACGGAATAGAGCACAGGCTCCGGTGGCCGGTACAGGCGCAGCGATAACATTATTCGTCGAGCCGATATGTCGGGTCCGGATCAATACCGGGGTCGGGCCGATAACGGCTTGAGCGTCGGACGACTGCAAGCAAAATCCTCGGCAACTGGTGAGGTCTCGTAGCCGTGACGTTGGTTAAATCTCACCTGGGTATCGATAGCGCAGGAAAAGCAACAAAAGTGCCCGGGTATCAATCTTCTTGCACAGAGCGGAGCGTGACAATGCGCGCTCGGAACGTTACCCGATCTGCATACCGTTGCGCGTGCTGAGGGCTGGGCTGTGATCGAGCTCTCTGCTATCGAGGAAACCGTGGATAGATCGATGTCCCTCCGAGCAGCAGGGGCTGCGCGGGAGCTCGAAGGATCGCATACTGCTCGCCGGAGAGACAGCGATCCGGTCTCGTAAAATGCAGCGCGGCCAGAGCTCAGCATTGCACGTCAGGTAGCGGGAGCTGGGTATATTGGCTTGCCAACTGACTTTCTGGCCGGTTCGACGATGAAAACTGCCACGAAGACTTGCCGATACCGAGCTCGCGGGTGTATCGACGACGAGGCTCGCGTGCTCCAGAGACCGCGGTACTCTCCATGCATATTCAAGAAGAGGCCACTATCCATCAGTACGTACAGCTCATGCCAAACGTATTTGCGATCCGGGCTCTTTCCCCCTCGAAGCGTCGAGGACCAACGTTGCATAGCGTAGTCCCATATCTGCGCAAGTATTTACTACCGCAGTGTAAATACGCGAGTAGGAATCAAGGAATTTACTCGCATCGATATCTATGCTAATACGATATAACGTAGGGTATTTTAGTAATCGTACAGTGAATGCCCTCATTTTCTTTCAGTATACTTGTGAAAGCTAAAATTTATTTTGATGTTTCATCAGTGCAAGATCGTTTTTCTTGCAAAATCTTGGAAAGGTGCTATTGCACACTAATCCTTACAGATTTGATCAGTTATTTCTCGGTCTCACAAATAGTGGTTGAAAAACAGTAAAGGGCAGTACACGCACATGTGCGTGGCCCATACTAATCGAGCACTGAATGCCCACATATTTTTCAGTATCCTCATAAAATTTGGCTAAAAAATGTATTTGATGTTTGGTTAGTGCAAGATCTTTTTCCTCAAAATATCTTGGAACGGAGCTATTGCGCACTTAACTTTACAGTTTTTATCAGTTACTTCGCGGCCTCACAAATTGCGTATGAAAAATATTAAAGCACAGTACATACTGTAGATTCGTCACGAATGTCTCTGGTACCACATTTGCGCGGCCTGTACGACCCGGAAAAGAAAAAACCGTAGGATATTTTAATGATCGTACATTAAATTCCCTCATTTTTTTTCAATATCCTCATAAAAGCTGTCGAGAAAGTTTATTTTGATGTTTGGTCACTGCAAGATCGTTTTTCTTATAACATCTTGGAGAGGAGCTGTTGGAAACTTAAGTTTACAGTTCTGATCAACTATTTCCCGGCATCACAAACAGAGTATGAGAAACCGTAAAGCACAGTACATTGTGCAAATTCGTCACGAATGTCTCCGGTAGCACTGGCCTAGCCTAGACCAGCCGGAAAAGAGAAAACGAGAGTAAGCAGCGTTATGCCCGATTGCGCGTTTCCAAGTAAGAGTATCCATTTCTCAGATAATTCCTGCCAGATGAGGCGAATAAAGAAACTCTAGAATCGCGCATACCAACAAAAGAAGGAACGGTAACGATCCAACTGCATTCGAGTTACCCTGAGTCACCCATGGTCGCTGGTTAGACGATACTCGATAATGAGAAATTCGTATCCGGTTTCACATATGTATATTCGATCCTACCGTCATCAACAGCCTAAAGAGCAAAAGGTAGGGGCGAGGCGAGCGAAACCCGGAAAATCCTGATGACGCAGCCGAATGACCAGACCAGCCGCTCTTCGGCATCGAAATCATGCCGATTCTGTTGGAATGTCGCCGCGGGTTCATAAACTTGAACCCCTGTAAACGGCTGAGCGATTGGCTAGCCTTGTAAGGCGATATAACGACTCGTCATATCACCGGAGCCTCCGTGTAGTCCTGAAATATCCTATAGGAAAACCACTGAAACATGATCACGATGGATAAAAAATGAATGCGATGCTCGAAGGAACGACACGGAGTGCCATTTCATATCTCCAGTTTGCGGCTAATGTAACGGGAAAGCGGGTCTCGGGAGCCATATGCAATTTACGAGCAATAAGCCTCCTCGATCTTTAAGGACGTCGTTAGGATTGGATGTGCGCGCACGCGGCCACGACCTCGTGAGCCGATTCACCTTTCCACGGGACGAAAGAGAACTCTCCCGCCGTACACGCTGATATGTATTGCCTCCGGTGCACCCGCTCGAGGGATATGCCTGCACTTGGGATCTCGGCATAGCCCGCTACCGTCTAGGTTTACGTGCAACGATAGTCAACGACGTGCACCTTGGCGTTCCCTTCCAACCGGGCGAACGGAGAAAGAGACTAGACGTCGGTGGTGCGGGACGCGCGGACAGGATTCTCGCCGAGACACGGAAATAGTCGCGATAAATCGCTCTCCCGGCTCACCAACGAACTATTCCATTATAATCCACCACGCGGAACGTCCAGGACGTGGCTTTGTGTCCATCGCACATTCTGATCCTCGACTCTCCTGGCTCCGCTTCCATCTTTCCCTTCTTCCTTCGCCGAGCTCCGGGCACGGAATTCCATGGAATTCTCTGCTATTGGGACACTACGATTGGACACATTGGATCGAACATCTATCCTTCCTGCCATTCATCTTTCCTCGAATTTATATAGAGTTTACGATCTACCCGAGTCTAACGATCGACGATTGACGAGAATTCGCGAATAACGTACTATCGCAGTCAAACGGAGATCTGGGAAAGATAACTCGTTGACGTGTCGCCTAGTCGGTTGATGCACTTCTGATCCAGGCTACCGGCATCGGATCCATCGGATCCAGCGGATCCATCGGTTTCATCGGAGGCCCGGCGAGTTACCCACGCACAGGTGCAATCCTCGCTCTGTGTATGGCCGGAGTACACGAAGCTCCGGAGACTCTCCGTATTTACGGTGTCTGCATCGCTGAACGCGTAGGGAACGCTGAGTTCCGCGGATGTGTGCGGCAGCGTGTGTCCGTCTGTCTGTGTGTGCACGCTTGCACAGCCGAGTACCGGCGATATAGAGGCACGCCTGTTATTACTCTCTCTCGTAGATTGATGGAATCAAGCAACCAGTCATTTCGCGAGGAAATCAGTGAGAATTAATATCGGGCTATTAATTTCTCCCCGCTTCGTACCACCGACCGGCAACCACACGCGGGGATTACCCTGTACTTGGATTCTACAGTGTACACATACCGAAAGATCCGATTCGCGCATACACACACGCATACACGCTTGACAACGCGCATCGGCTATCATCTGCATAGGTATAGGTAAAGTTCGAACGTTATTACAAACGTATGGTACGGAGGGCAAACACACATGGAAAGATAGACGGCAATTTAAGGGAGAGAACGCTTTCGAGCCTCACTACGTGATTTAGGTAGATTTTTTTTTTCAAATTTTTATGTTTTTTTAATCGTTTTTTGCCTGCAAACGCGAGAGCCGTACGCGTCGGGGGCCGTGAACTCCGGTGAACCCTCCCCAGGTGGCCTCTCCTCACGATCGATTCCTCGCATATAACCCAGCGAGATCCTGACGAACATCGGGAATCAGTCAGTCGGTGCGAATTAATGCTCCCTCATCGATTATGTGCTCGGATTCACCTCGGGTTTAGCTAGCCGCGTATCCTGCATGTAGAATGCTGAAGAGCGATCGGACCGAGACGGGTCAGAAACCATCGGCTCTCGTTCGAAATCCTGATTTTCTCCGTGCACGCGAAGCCGCGGGATATTTCGCCGTGAAAGTCCGACGTACCGGGAAGATATTCGCGAATCTAACTAACTAGCTAACGTGGCTGTTGTTGTGCGTACAGACAAGGACGCGGATTCAGAGAGAAAGATCACGAGGGGGCCCACCTGTTCTCCGGCTCACCACGTGCTCCATTCCGAGTTAGCTGGAGCGTAACTTCCCATTATTTATACTAGAAGGCACACTACGTCGAATCGATGCGGCAACGCAGCCTATCTACGCGTATATGGACAGAACCGGGCACGCAATATTCACTATCGAAGGTATTTCACGATTGAGTGGAACAACTGTTACATTGTTATCTCAGCAACAGTCGATAGAGCGGTTATTGCCTACCGGATGTTACGCGGTTACGAAATGTGAGTCAAAACGAAGCACGGTTACGATGCACTTCGCCGGTGCGAAGTTTCGACGAATTCTTTTTCCATGTTTGTTAAACCTTCATGATCCTCGTAGAGCGAGGACCGCGCTTCCGGACGATTCCGCCGAGAACCTCGCTCAGCGAGTACTTACGTAGCGCGGGATAAAAATCGCTATATCTCAAAAAATATTGATGATATCGCAGTTCGGAAAAATACTCCTTCAAGAGTAAGAGTCTCTTTTGTAAACATCAATCGTAATTTTTTTTTAATCGCAAAATTATTTTGCAAAGTTGACAACCCGGTTTGCTGTGCTCTACCCTAGAAAAAGTGAATTGAATTTGAATTTTTTATCCAATGCCTCCAAATCCTTGAATTTTTCATCCAGTTAAAAAAATTGAAATTACATAAGATTTAAACGGTTCGCTCGGTAGTCCCCAAATTTAATAAGGATCATGGAGCGATCATATTTTATCAGTGTACAAGTTTTTAGCGGGGCAGCTAAAAAATTATAAACGTTAGAGTGCGAACAAACATTTTTGAAGAAATTAAAAATCGCGTATAAAAAACCCAACTGCAAATTTTTTAATGAAATTGTAATGAAACATTAACTATTAATCACACATACTGTTTTCTGGAATTTCAGCTTGATCGGTCGAGGCATTCTCGAGTTGTGGCGGTTAGAGTTTTTCGCGTCCGATTCATACACACATATATCCGGGCATTTTTTCTAAATGTGATTTTGGAACATTCTGACCACGTAAAACAAATTTTCTCACCAAAGCAAAGCGTCCTCTATGAGGAAGCAAAAATTGATGTTTTTTTCTCAACGAATCTTGCTTGCATGCACATTCCCTTAGAGATTCCATGATTCAACGACTATCATTTATTTCAAAAATTGTACAAACTATCCTCGAATAACTTGATCGATTGAAACATATCCCCGCGCGTTCAAGGAATTCCGGTAGGCCGACAGCTGGCACTACAAAAGCGTCATGTCGTTTGTCTGTCGTACACACAACTATGAAACAACCGAACGGTATTACAGCTACAGTGTGCAAGAGAGTCGAGCACACAGTGAGTTATCATTATCGGCGATAATTGTACATAAGTGCTACGAGGAGGCGAACGGGGCGAGGGATATTAAAGAGTGAGAAAGATAACGAGAGTGGATACGATAGGTTACACACAAGAGGCTGAGAAGCGTTCGGCATGAGCGGCTTTATGAAGTCGTTGTAAGTTCGCCGCGGGGGTCCTGGCGGGCGGGCGTGTTGCCTTGCCAGCATAAATTACGTACGATTTTGCATTTACACTGCGAAAACGCTAAAGACAGTGGAAACTTATTTATGGTGTATGCTCCGGAACACACGTTTATACCGCTGCGCGCCCGATAGTTTCGCCGAGAACAGACGCGGTAGCTATCGGGAGTTAAGAGATCAATAGAGGCGAGAAGAGGCACGCGATGTAAAACGGACGAGACATAAACCGTGTAAAAATTTTCTAGCGTTACATCGAGCCCTGATAGGATCCGGAAGAGGCCTGGATAAGGTCTTACCAAGACCTTGTCAGACCCCGATGTAACGCTCGAAAATTTCTCGAAAAGCTTAGAAATTCCGGAAGCTTCGAAGTCCTGCACTATTGCAGGACGTCACGGATCCACGTCGCTGTCCTACGGGACAATAAGTCCCAATCTACAAGATAAAATGGGACCAGTTCGTGTCACGGGATAAAACGAAATCGGTTCGGACACATTTCGCTCCCCACTGTCAATCCGCGACTCTCATAGACGTCGATCAATATGAGCATCAGTTTGCGAAAGAAAAAGAAAAAAAATGCATAATTAAAGTTTCGCGAATGATCGATGAGCGAGTAAAGTAGGTAAGACAGGGACGAAACTCGCGTTGAGAGGACGGAATTTTAAAGAGGCTCGAATTAGAAAGTTTGTGTGTATAGAAGTCGGATGTGCGCGGCGGAGGCCACTCGAAATTTAAGTATCAGGGGAGTATTTGCCGGTTAACGGGGCTTTTATCTATCCGCCGAGAGCGCTTCGTAACCCGGGGACAGAGGAACGAGAGCCAGAAGGACTTCGAGGTGGATTATAATCCCTGCCGTGGACGCTGCGAAGCGCTTCGTTCTTTGGTTATTCGTCGTCGTAGTCGTCGGCGGCGAGGAGCGGGAGCAATTAAAGCCTATAGACTCTCTCGCGATGCTGAGCGCGGTAATCTCGCGCGGGCAGTGACTTTCTACGGATAACGATCGTTGCAGAGAGGCCCGCGAGGCTCGAGGTTCGCCCTCCGCGTCCGCCGGTACTTGTATTCAAATGGGCTCGCTCTCGCTCGCTGGCAACCGAGAGCCATACCCACGAGCTCGTTTGTGCGTCCGCGAACCGCGGAAACTATTCCCCGAGACCCCTCAACTCTCGACACACCAAATTGAGAGACTCTTAATCGAGAGAGACTTTCCAACGGTTGAACGGTCTACGCCTCGGTCCTGGTCCCGGCTTTGCGCGAAGCGTACCAGACCGGCCAACAATTATGCCGTATCCCGTGATGACGATTTCGTGGGTTTGCAATGATTTATTAAATTGACTGGAGACCTCGCAATTTTTTTCACACACACGGATTGAGTAACGAATCTCCAACTACCCGCGCTAGAGATTCGTTCTATTATTTTCTTATGTTGTTTCACTCCTTATGTTTTATCATTGGCTCTCATCGCACATCGTCGAAGCTGGAAAATCACCTCGATCCTACGTGGGTTGCGCTAGCTTTGCGCCTAATACTCCTGGGCTTCTGTCCTTATTTGACTGTTTACCGACTGGTTATGGCGGAGGCGCGGTTACAATGTTGCGTCAGTTGTTACGCGATTTTCCACGTGCCGAGATGTTCTACCCGTCGGTTGTTACATTTATTCGAACCCGAGCGAAATCTGCCGCTTCTTGCGTCTTTCAAAGAAGAATTGTTATTTGTATGGCGAGGGCGTGGAGAGGGGGGAGTTCTTGACGAGTGAGAAAATGCCGTACGAGCCGAAGGCGAATGCGGCATTCACACGAGTGAAGACTCTCCTTTCTGCGCTCTTGCCTTTATGCACGTAATTTTTCTTAACGATTTCACGAAATATCACGCTTTTCGTTTTTGGGAAGTATGCGCGGAAAGACACTTTCTCGCACTACGCACACGAAAAAGTGCCTTTCTGCGCTCACTTCAGAGGAATGGAAAGCGGGATTTTACGTGCATGCGTTAGGAAGACATAATTCATGCAAAGCATATTTCGTACGTGTACTAGTACAGATGTATTTAGGACAACAAGTGGTCAAAGGCTGGTTTCGATAAACATACAAATGCCAGACATGCCGTCAAGCCGCAAGCGTGCAATTAGCAACAGAAAGAAAAATAAGCGATATAAAATTTATTTAAAAACATAAATTCTCGACGGCAAGAAATAAACGAATTTCTATGACTGCGACAAGCTTCCCGTTTCTCTCATAAATCGTTAAACAACTCTCTCGCTCGAGGCGATTCTAATAAGATTGTCGTCCCGGTCTCCTCGCTCTCGTCCACGAAATCGTTAGCGAACGATCGTTAGTATCTTGGACAGGCTCGATAGGTTACAACGATAATTTCCGTGGAAGAGGCGTAAGTCTCACGGGCGGCGAGGTGGGAGAGCTTTGGCGTGAATAAGAAAATCACGCAATCCTAGAAATCGGCTTGTGTATTCATTACAGCTCGATTTGTCGGTGAAAAAAAGCCCCCTGCGCGTACGGTTATGCATACGTGCGGAACAGTTAAAAGATCCATAAAATACGCTTTGGTACAATGCCTACGCGCGAGGCACGGAGGGATAACTCTCAACAGCTTCCACGTTTCCCGATGGCCAAACGTCTGCCCACGCGAGCCGCAACCACCGAGCAACAAGCGATCCAACCGCGAATGCATCGCGCGTTCACGAAATCGTTAGTGCGATCGTGGTATATTGCTCGCTCACATGCGTCGGCCGGTGCATACGGTTGCGCTCGGAGCGCTTAACTGCACTTTGTTAAACCGCGTTCGGTAGATCGGTCGCACACAGACACCTGACCGCACAGGCGACGAGTGCGAGAGATCTCTCGGCGATGCCTTTTTTTCACCACTGACGAATCGCGCGTGCGCGCCCGCGAATTGCGTAACGCGCATGCGCAAAACTTCGCTCTATTCTCCTGCGCGGATTCTTAAAAGGAAGCGACTCACCGATAAGGAGTCATTCATGCAGAAATGGCGTAGCTGCTGTTCGACTCGGTCTACACATAAACACTGTACGGTGTATCGGGGGCTTACCTGAAACAGAGAATAACAAACGAAACGTTAGACTCGCGTGTGCGTGTCGTCAGACGAGATGATAGCGGTAACAACGGCGATAGGCATTGCGGAGGCTGCGCAAATGCGCGCCCTCGAGTTTCCGAATAATTGCGGAATGGAGAGTGTGAGAATCGTGTCGGGTATTTATCCATTGTCTTTCGCTTTTGTCTTATTGGGATCTAATGGGAGAAGATAGGGATTGAAGGAAATCGTCGCGCACACTGCGCATGCCTGCGTGTGTGCACAAGCATTCGATTAAAAGTCCCGATCGATTAATTAAAAGCTAAAAGTACGACGGAACGATCGATGGCTCGCGAACCCTCGCGTCTGGATGGGTCGAGAGCCCGATCCTCGCTTCTTCGTTACATGCACTGCCCCGGGTAGACGTGCACGCGGCGATACGGCAGCAACGGCGATACCCTTACTTGTATAATCGTCCCGGCGGGAACGCGTCAAGCCGCCCGCAACGATAACTTACAGGTTAGAGAATCCACCATTAATTATGATAATTGATTCGTACGATTAACGCACCTCTCTCCGTGGCCTCCGCTCTTCCTTTTGCTGCAACGCTGCTGCCCCGATGCGTTATTATTCGCGGAGTCACTCACGGCCGACCGTAAATATATCGCTCTCGGCTGAGCGCAGCCCCGCGTCCGTATTGTCGGTTTCATTGTACGAGCCTATTAGGAATTAATGCGATGGCGCAAAGTCACACATACTTGACGTTTCTTCACACAGCGGACACGACTTTTATAAAAATAAGAAAAATATTAATAAAACCGCTTTGGTTATTTGAAGATTAATAAAATCTTTAAATAACTAAACTTGATTCTGAGGACTTTTTTTTAAATAAGCAAGTTTAAAAAAAACTATTTTGTAAATTCTTATTATTTCCGACTTTTATATTTGACATCCACAAAGTTTTCTTTCAGAGGACGTTTAAATAAAAATGTAAAAATAAAAATATAAAAATAACCAACATACCTCCCGCTTGACCGTAAATACTGCTCGAAGCCGAGTAACCCTGAGCATATCATTCGCTGCATTACACGACCCTAAGGGGGAATTATCGTGCCATTCTAAAGTGACACATACTCGCCAGTTTTTCTTCGCGCGCACACGGACACACGGTAAACGTTGCGAATTTATTTATCTATAATTCAAAGCGATAGGCTTAATCGACGGTACTGTGCGCGCGCTCCAGCTACCGCGATACTCGTATTACCCGAGCACGAGGGGAAATGAGAGATGGAATAATAAAGAAAGAGCTGCGAATGGTGGATATCGAGAGAAACATCTATAGGCAAAGCGCCCTTCCCCTGTTATTTTATTGCGAGGATATTCGAGCCTCGAATTCCAAGAAGAGGCGAATACATCACGCACCTATGGCCGCGGCAATTGTATACCTCAAGCGCGTGTAATTTAGTACAATAGCGTTACTTTCAATTCATTCGCTCGCCCGTGCGTTTGACGTGTATTTAAACGAGTATAATCGCGAGGGCAGCGCGTAACACGCTCATGGCCGATTCCTTTCTAGATTTCTCGAATAAATGAAATCCCCCCCCCCTATCCCGCCCCCGACCCTCTGCATTTGTTCGTTTGATAATAAATGATCGCTCGCAAGATCGCCGAGGAGCGCTAAGAAATATACAAACGGATGAGTCTAGTCTCATGTGTGGGAGCTGAAAAACATCTGCGGCGTTCGTCGTCTCCGTATCTATCAGCCTCGATCTTGCCTTAAGAATGGAAAATGTCGAACCCACGCCAGGATCGAGGAAGAAGCCTCACCGTGATCTATGGGAGAGACCTTGATTCGTGTAACGATTTTCTATTCTACATATATATATATAGATATATATATATATCATTATGAGCGTCGGGAGTGAAAATCTTTCGATCGCACGCTATTGATCGTTGAAGGAGGTCGACGAAAATCTCACACACTTATGAGATGTGTGTCCGGGTCACCGGGTCGTTTTATCATTATCTGTCGTACGTCTGGCCGAAACGAATAATCGTCGAAATTAGTCTCGGCTCATCGAGAGGCGACTGTTGAAAAAGTGCTTGATAGAGAGAAAAAAAAAGAAAAGAAAATTCGACCCGACTTTCGGAGCGGACTCTTCGTCGCTGCGCCCGAGAGGAGTCCCTTCCTCCCGATGAGACACGACATGGCCTTTCCAACGCCTCGGGCGAGTTGTTACCGCTAAGAACTGTAAGCCTTCGACGATTCGATTACACTACTATGAAGACGTTACCCGAGATCGAGGTGAGGTATTAGTGCACGCACACACGCGGGCAAAAGTGCTACAATCATCGGGTTTCTCACCGTCGAACTTTCATCGGGTCTCTCGAAGGCGTGAGTGGCAAATGATCCGACGGGTCGATGTAATGCCTGCCTACGTGAAGTCTCCGCTGTGTGCACTAGGATAATCATCATTGCACTATACAACCCGAGAGACGGAGAGAGGGGAAAAGTAACAAATGAAGGAAAAAGGAAGAAAAAAGAACGGCATACATTCGAGAAAGCGCAAGACGACGATGCTAAGGAGGCGAGAAAAAATTAAATAAAAAAAATTAATGGAGGCATTAAGGATCGAAGCTGCACAGCAGTGGAATGAGGGAAGGTGAGGAAGATTGACGATTACGAGTTCCAATGTGTAAAGTCATCAGACTCGATCTCGCACGGCAGCTACCGTTGCCCTACCGTCGCTCCGCTCGTCTGCTATTCGATCGACTACAGAGTTATGCAATTACGATAATTTTGATGAGTCGCCTGTCGGCTCCCGGGCATTCGAGGATCGTTCGATGGTCGCGCGATACAATAGTGCACGAGGTGAAACGCTGGCGATACGAATAATTGTACGGGATCGCGGCAGGTGTTAATGGAGGTAGATATCGGGAGGTATTTTATTATCCGAGGTCTTTCGTATTCAGTGGGTCAGTAATGATCCAATATCTGTGCGGTTTGGAAACGTCACTTCCGATTGAAAAATCTCAGTTTTCAACTAGAAGTGCCGCCACACGGAAAAAGGTCACTTCTGGTTTTTTTAAATCTCAGTTTTGAAGCGGAAGTTCGGTCGCACGCAAAAACGTCACTTCGGGTTTGAAAATCTCAGTTTTCAACCGGAAGTGCCGCTACACGCAAAAACTTCACTTCCGGTTTCAAAATCTCATTTTTCGACCGGAAGTGACGTATTTCCTGTATAACTTCACTTCCAGTCGAAAAATGAGAATTTCATACTGGAAGTGACGTATTTCCAGTATGCCGTCATTTCCGGTCGAAAAATGAGATTTTTAAAACGACGGTGACGCGTTTCCGGTACGACGTCCCTTCTTGTCGAAATATGAAATTTTCGGAGCGGAAGTTATGTCACAACGAACTTTTGTCAATTTTTTTGCTTTCTCATAGAGGAAGCTTTGTTTTGGCGAAAAAAAAAATTTCGAGATTTTAATGAAAACGTGTTCAGAATGTTCGAAAACATCGAAAAATCACATTTGAAAAAAAAGGTCTGGATGGATGTGTGTGTGTGTGTGTGTGTGTGCCAGGCCTCCAAAATTCAATCGTCTATAACTCAAGAACGGTTTTATCAATCGGGTTGAAATTTG
>JAPYZD010001152.1:0-25061 GCA_030522725.1 Ichneumoninae sp. B BG-2022a | reverse complement strand
ATCAGTTTTAATAAATAAATATAATAATAATTAGTTAATATTAATAATAATTAGTTAATATTAATAATAATTAATATTTATTAATAATAATAATTAATAATTAATAATTAATAATTAATTATAATCAGTTTCAATAAATAAATATAATAATAACTAGTTAATATTAATAATAATTAATATTTATTAATAAAAATAATTAATATTTATTAATAACAATTATTAATAATAATAACAATATTCAAAAATTAATGATAAATAACAATAATAATAGTTTTTAGTAATTATTAATAAATAATATTGATTAAAATAATAATTTTGAAAACTTACCCATCCTGCATAGGTTCTAATAATGTATTTCCAAATTGCCTTAAGTTAAATGTTAATGTTGTGTAGATACCGAATAAATTAATAAATATAGAATCTTGTGGTTTAAATAATCTTAAAATATCAGGAGCTGATTTAACTTCAGAATCACATATGGCTGCACATAAACCCAAAAATAAAGAATTAGTATGTTGATCTTCAATATTACCAAATATCTAAGAAACATTTTTTTAATTTTTTTTTTTTACTTGTTTTATCGAACTTAATAATATTTGACGTTGTAAATCATTACGTACTAAATTACTCAAATAAACAAAATAAGCTGGTTGTGTATATAAATAATATATAAGCTGATGTATATTTGGTAATAAGTTATAATACTCTTCTATTACAGGTAATCTAAATAATTTCATAAAAAAAATTGACAAATAAAATAAAAAAATTAATAAAAAAAAAATCAACAAAAATTGAAATAATAAATATCTTACTCATTATGCGTTTTAGGTTGTGGTGCATCACATTCAACATTAACAATGAATTTCACTATCTAAAAATAATCATATACATAATTGATAAAAATAATGATATAAATTATTAAAAAATGTAAAATTTATAATTTTTTTTTGTTAAAATTATAAAACTTACTTGTCGTTCAACAGAGTATTTTAATTGACGAGTCTCTGATTCAGTTTCAGGTATTTTAAGGATAATATCCAAAAATCGTGATAAAATTTTTATTAAATCATCCTTTAAAAAAATAAAAAATTAAATTAATTATTTACTTCAAGATTTTTAATATCTGTCGATCTATTTATTTTCGGTTCATTTTTTATTAATTCTTGAATAATAGAAAAATCAGATTCTTCATTTTGAAATTTTAATCTTTCCAGAAATTGACATACTTTATCATTAATATTCTAAAAAAAAAAAATCAAAATAATATAAAATACCTGATCTAATTTAATTTTATTATCAAAATTACTATCAAAATTATAAATTTTATCAGAATTATTTAAAATTGTTGGAATCCATGATGCCTCAACTAATTGAGGCATGGGACAAAATTTTGCTTTTTTAAACCCAATTCCAAGTTTTCCATTTTCTGTAGAACCCCAAGCATAAACTTCACCAGATCTATAATTAATATTTTAACTTATATATTACCTCAATGATACTAAAGAATGTTCTACCCCTGTCCCAATGATTTCAACTAAATCAGGTATTCCACTTATATGCTGAGATTGTAATACAAATTCTTTAGTTGCTTGTTTCCCAAGTCCCAATTGAAATTTCGAATTATCACCCCATGACCATACCTATAAGTTTAAATCTTACTATTTATTTTGCATCATTATTTAATTAAATTTATGATTTAATTTATTATTTAAAATATTATTCTATTATTATTATTATTATTATTATTATTATTATTATTATTATTATTATTATTATTGTTGTTATTATTATTATTTATTTTATTACCTTTCTAATAATTTTATGCATTGTCATACTATACTATTCGAGTTATTGTTTAATTAATTATTTCATGATTAATGTAATATATTATATAAATAATATTTTACTTATTATCTAATTAAATCTTTTTCTTCATTATTTAATTTATTATTCTTCTTATTTTTTTATTTATTATTTTCCATTATTTTATCATATAATCTTTATATAATTTTATTTATTTTTTTGTTTTATTTAATTATTTATTTTTTTTTAATTTATATTTTTGGTTACCTCTCCTATACCAGAAAGTGCCAATGAATGTTCTCCACAAGTACTGATGGCTGTACACAAAGTTTTGCCCGTTCCACTGTCTGCCCAACCTAAGAATCTCTCTGGTACTTTAACGTGATCACTTCTACAAATCGAAGTGTCTCGACCCCATGCCCAAAGCTCTCCCGTAGAATCAATTGCTAATGAATGAAAGGCACCAGCAACTACGTCAATGACAAATGCATCCTCAGGAAATAATACCTAAATAAAAAAAAATTTTCTAAATCTTCAAACTCACTCGTAAAGGTACTGGGCTATTCGCGGAAGACCCATTTCCGAGTCTTCCATAATATCCTGCTCCCCATGAATATGCTATACCATTCGGATTACATGCAATCATATGACTTCGACCTGATAAATATAATAATTAATTCCATTACCGCATGATACTTTTGTTAAGGGAACAGATATATGAACTTTTTTTGGTGATACACAGCAACCGGAAGATAATCCTTCATGTCCCAATTTTCCTGCCTCACAACTACCCCAAGTCCATAAGTCTCCAGCCTCTGCGAAGATTGTTTCAACATTGTCTGATTGTTGCGTATAGTTCGGAATTACTAAACAACAGCTGAAATCTGATCCTGCTGAAACCTCGAATACACCTGATAGTGTCGAAACACCCGTTGGAATAGAAACATCAGTTATTCTTCCTAGACCCAGTTGTCCTTGAGATCCTCCACCCCACGCATAAAGTTCTCCTCGATGCGAAACTGCCAGTGAGTGTTCATTACCGCAGGCAATTCTCTTTATTGGTTCTTTGAAAGCGTTTAAAGCTACTGGAGTTTGAGCCTCCTACGTCGTCATATTTATAGTAACTTACCTCTAACTCTTCCCCTAGTCCAAGCTGCCCTTGCGAATTGCTGCCCCAGACCCACACCTGTCCACTGACGGTTAAAGCTAAAGAGTGTGCAGCGCCACATCGCAGGCTTTGTATTCGCCAGCTATTGCCTCCCGTCAAATTGGAAACTGGAGCTATCTGGCCTCCAACAAGTCTTGCCTTAATGTCATCTATGTAGGCTCGATTTCGTAGTTCAGCCAACTGTTTGGGATAAGGCTGGAGGATGAAAAATAAATCTTCATATTAATAGTAATACGTACTTGATTAGCATTATCACCATGACCCAATCGACTCTGACCCCCAACACCCCAGCATAAGACATCTCCTGTTAAGGTCATTGCTATTGTATGATAGGTGCCCACGGCGACTTGACAGACCGTGGTTCCAATGCCTCCTTCATGTACCTGTTTAGGTACTAACACAGCGGTGTTGTCGCCTTCTGCAACGAGACCCAATCCCAAACCGGCACCCCATCCATAAAGGGCACCAGTTTTAGATATTGCCATGGTGTGGAATGTTCCACACGCAACCTGAATTACTCTATAAAAATTGATTATGCTTCTTCACCTGCATGATAGGAATGCCTCCAAACTCTTCAACCTTTCTCGGTACAGGCATATCCGTGTCCTCACCATGGCCCAACCGGCCATATGCTCCCGCACCCCATGTTAGTAATACGCCCATTCTGTCAATACAAGCTGAGTGCGCTTCACCCGCCGCAACGAACACAATGTCTCGGTCCATTAAATTTTCTATAATGGTTGGCGTAAGTGAAGCCCGAGTGTGGCCGTGACCCAAACGTCCGTTGCCACCATGACCCCAGGAATAACACTGTCCATTAGTTGTACATACAAGAGAGTGCTTCCCACCGGCAGCGCAATGTGCCACATTCAAGGAATCGCGATCTCCGATCTTAATGTGGATGGGGTAGTATTCGTCATTAGCTTCTCCGGTTCCAAGGCTACCGTATTGTCCAACACCCCATGCGAAAAGCTCGCCTTTATCACTTATCGCAAGAGTATGGTCTGCTCCACATGAGATACTTGAAATTTTTTGCTTGTCTGGAAAACGAACTCTCACTGGCTTTGGGGTGAACCAAGCCTCTGTATCAACCGATTCGGGCTGGTCCTTATTTTTGGTGAAACCTAATCTGCCTCTATTTCCCAAACCCCAACCGTAAACTCTGCCTCCACTTTGTGATGGTTGTCTAACTAGGGCTATGCTGTGGTTTATACCGCATGAAACCGCGTCCATAGAATACCGAGAGAAATAACCCACTTGCCCTGGAAATGTTCTCTCCAAAACTTCGGTACCAAAACCCAAAACATTGTTATGGTTTTTTCCCCATCCATAGAGTTGTGGCGAATCGCCTCGTTTGCAAATAACTAAAGAGTGATACAGTCCGCAACAGGCTCGGCTGACATTAATTGGATTGAATAAGCCTTGCCGCAAAGTAGTGTCGGTGATTGGTTCTGGTGGCCCAATTAACGGCGGTTTCATGCACCTGAGAGCCACCTATAATTGCGCAATGACTAGCTAGAAATAAGCAATGACAAGCCAAAATCACGCAATGACAGGCTGCAAGTGCGCGGTGACAAGCTATGATCGCGCAATGACAATTTGATTTAGATGGCAGTGATGATTCGGGCGGCCGGACCTCCTAAGTGGCGATAAATACGCCACTACCGATCAATGTGTGCTGCATTCCTAATGATGCCTTCTCAACTGACATATCTTTCGGCTTTACCGTAGAACAATCCTCTCTGATGCGTCATGTTAGAGAGAGAGCTTAGTTCGAAAAACATGTAAGTACATGTCTAGTAATATTTTTTAGAAGTTGCAAAAAACATTCTCATTTGTCTAACAAAACAATTAACTAAAATCGATATAATAGAGAACTCTTGAACACCTTATTTCACGTTCAACTATTTGGACGCTAATCTGTAAATAAAAAAAATTTTTTTTGAAACTTAAAATTTATATTCCCTGATAAACACTATGAACTTACTCATCGCATATTTTAGCATATGGTACACGATCTTTAGAGCCTCCAATTTTTCTGCAAGGAAAATCTAAATTTTCGTAACGTACTTTAAAAATAAATCAACTTCATCGCTAGAGAGTGATTCTATTCCGGCTCGAGTTGTAAGTATATGTTTAAATTGTGTTTGAGTTAAATATCCAGTACCCTTATAAAGATTGTATGTCATTCTGAAACTCACTTCTTTGTCAAATTCTGCAAAATAACTTTTCAAATGACCTGGTGTATCTTCAGGATGTCTTATTCGTTGCAACCAGTCACAAAATTCTGTGAATAATAAACCACTCTTGTAATCGTCCTCAACCTGATTTTCTTCCAAAACAGACGGCGCAAAACCCTATTGAATTTTAAAAGTTATATACCTACCATTTCTCTTGCCATAATTGTTGCACGATGTGATAGCATTCTATCTTCACCCTTCTGAAAACCAAGATAAAAAAATAATAAAATAACTCACCGTATTTTGTAGGAATCGCTCTTCTAGCTCTGATCTTAAAGGAATCTAGAGTATTTGTAGAGATTTTAATCGTGAACTCACTTCAGCGCCTCCTTCCTCCTCAAATCCTTCAGAAGACGATGAAACACTATCTGTATCATAGCCCCAAAGAATGTCGTGCGGCTGATATAAAGGTATGCAAAAATGATACTCATAACTCTCCTCAGGTACTGTTGAACAATCCATAAAACATGTGACCATTTTTTCTATTAGCTTCGTCATCGGCGTTTTTTAAAAAAAATTTTTAATTTTTTTTTCTAACGGGCGCAGCAAAAAAAAATCTGTTTATAAGGGAAACTTTCGGCAATACATGTTATCGAAAAAAAACCATTCCAAATGAATTATCATCAACACAAATTAATTTAAGATATTGAAACGGCTTTCTCAAAATTTTGCGAACTAATCAGGTTCATAATATGGCTGCCATTTTTCAAATAAGTAATACCAGATTATCGTGGCATTATACAGCACGTCAACGAGCCTTAGCAGGATATATTGAAACTTGTATGAGTTTAGATGCAATAGTTTTCTTTAGTTATGAAGAACCATCAACCGAATAATAATCAAATTGGTTTTGTTATAAATGATAAACATCCAAAAAGTATTAAAGTTCAATGTGACAGGTAAAAATAAGAAAAAAAAATATTTTTTTAGATGGCTTTATTCTGTTCGGTATAAGAAAGCTTTTAGAATTAAACGTACTGTTTGGGCTCATGATGAAAAAGAAGTTTGTCATTTAGGAGATGTTGTTAAAATTCAGCCATTAGGGTAAATATAAATTTAAACATATTTGATTTGTATTATACTTATTTTACATGCATAAATTTTATAGGTCAAATTGATAAAGCTGAAAATATAGGTATAAGCTCTATAGGAAGTGTTTATTTAGGTATAAAATCATAGTTGTGAGATCTATAGGTCTTAAAATTAGTATAAAATTGATAACTTTAAATGATGGTTTAGATAATAGAGGTATCATTATTGGTATTCATAGAATTACGAATAGTGGTATGAATTATATAGCCATAAATTGTTATATGTATAAATTTTGCAGGTATTAATTATATATGTATAACTTTGGAGGTATAATTATCATATGTATAAATGCTCTAGATTCTATATAGATTTCATAGGTACTAATAGAATTACTTATATAGGTATAAATTTTATAGGTATAAAACTTATAAGTAATTTGATTGATATTGATTTTATTGGTACAAATTTAATAGGTATAGATTAGGACCGTGGAAACGATTCACTTTAGTCGATATTTTATATAAAGAGCCAACTGAAATAAGCTCCAAATCACAATCAAATGAAGAAGAATTGAGTGATCTTGAAGATTATGACAATGATATAATTCCACGATATAACTCCGATAAATCAAAAATTGAAAATAATAATCAAGAGATTAATAAAGATTTAAAAATTAGTAGTAAGTATATTTTGCCTTTTCTAAGACGGAGTCAAACCGCCGCTACATAAAATCATATCCTTCTGTAACTTGATAACATATATAATAGTAAAATTTTCATTGTCCTGTAAAGAAGGGTCAGGGCTACCTGTTATGCCGGTATCAGGCTCATTGCTTGAGGGGATCTTCTCATGATCACACATCAAGGCGTCCGGCACAAAATCGTGAAATCTGCATTCTGAAGAATATGCGATCCTTTCCAAGCGATGAGCCTGGAGGTTTTGATGAAGATCTTGACGCATTATTCAGAGAAGCGACATCCATTGATAGACCTGATTCTTCATTTGAAGCCGAGTCACAAGTAACAGAAATTAAAGATGACCCAGCGAAAAAGATATCAAAAAATATGTTATTATATCAAGAGGGAAGCAACATGACGGCTGACCATCAATCTGGACAAGACACCGGCGGCGGTGGCGTCGTTGAATGGAGGTCAAATGCAGTTTCTCCTTCCTCGTTACCGCGAACCGTCAGTCATATTATAGATACATTCAACGAGCTGCCTGAGGAGAAGTTAAATGTGAAGCTATTCATAAATCGTACAGACACACAGTGGGATGAAGAAGGCGTAGGCGTATTTTCTGTAATTGCCGACAAAGATAACGTAAGATGCGGTTAAAATTGTGCATCAATTAATTCCTATAGGATTTAAGACTAGTTGTAAATTGCAAGCAACCTGTATCGAACAACGAGGGGTCATTATTGGACACAAGACTTTCTCAGAATACCAATTATACGGTCGAAGGCAGTAAGTTTCCCCTCCCCCCCCCCAATCATAGGCTTGCAGAAAATGTACTAAGCTGGCACGAAGGAGATACACCTATAAGTCTTTCATTTGCTTGCAGCGATGCGAGAGGATATACTTGGGAATTGATTCAATTGGTGGCTCCTGATCGTATTGCTGGAGAAGAGGAAGATGACGAGGATTCTGTTGACCCTCTTGATGCTGACTATGACGAAGAATTGGGGCATGATAGCGATATTAGTTTCGGCCCCGGACGAGCCGGTCATCGACTGATGTTCTTAGAGGATTTAAGAGATCTCAGAGACACTGATCCCAGAGTTCTCATGTCAGCCGCTTTGAATAGTGTGAATCGTGTATCGGCACAAGTAAGCAATTTTTTCTTGTTTAGAAATGCCTGTCTTGAAAAAATTGTTGACATACTTTAATAGCTCAGAACGCCGCCGAGGACCTCAACTCATCTTCTGAATTGCGTCAAAGCACTTAGAGTCGCTGAGCGGTGCACGGGTAGTTGCCCTGTGGAATCTGCAAAAATCTTACAGCAAGTAACTATGCCGGTAGGATTAAGCGTTGAACTCTATTCGTAGACTTGGTTGAAAGGTTTCTGGGATTTGTTCTATGAGGCGCTTAAAGATGAGCTGTACCAGGTGTGTAGCGCATGTGCGGAGGTGCTGTGTAGAATCGGTAAGACTCAAAAAGTGATTGATTGACCACGCGAGACGTGCTTATTGTCATGTATGTGCAGTTGCGATCTACGCCCTAACAACTAATCCGTTCATAACCCTTGCAATGCCTCTATCTTCATCCCGTGAATTGAATCCTAGTGATCCGCTTGTGCGCCTTCTATCTGATGAGAATTACGAAAATTTCTTTCGGGTTATGGAGTGTAAGTTCAAAAGTGCTTGATACTTTGATGTAAAGATGAACCTGAATTGCGAAAGCACTCAATGACTGTTGACCATGTACATTTCTTAAAGAATTGTAGCGAGTACAAAGATGTAAGCAATACATTTTATTTTATGTTGCGAAGGTCATTTGCTCCGATGATGCTGGATTCAAAGCATCTTGTCACTTCATCTATCGCATTTTGTATTTACGTGATGTTTGCCTCCCCCGACATCTCGATGAGCTTACTATACAGGTTAGACAGCAGGATCTTCAAATCTGCCGACAGAGACTTGGGAATATCGTCAATTCGGGTTATACGTACTTATGTCGTTTGATAAACCTAAATAGTGGCAGTCTCACGACTCTACGGGAGTAAGTACTAGAAGTGAGCTACCACGTAAGATAGTATTTCAACGAATGTTTGCATCAAAAACTTTGCCTTGCAGTATGATTCCGAATGACGTATTAGCAGCCCGGTTTTTGCTGCATCTATTATCAGTAATGCGTTGCGTCAATGCCGCTCTTACCGAAAAATCTGCTTTATTTAGTGCACTGAAGAGCGTAAGCTAAATAATTGCATTAAACTGTCCTTTGGTGCCAGGACGGGATTCTTGAAGTTCTCGTTGACTATCTTACGGGAGACTGTCCCGCTGCTATCAAATACAAGCAATTTCGTAGAGAGCGCAGATTGGCACAAATTGAGGCGGATAAAAAGTATGTCATCTGTTTATATATTGAGTAGTTAGTGATTATGACAAATTATTTGCTGCTCTCAGATTTTGTTTTAGGATGGAATCATTGATTCAAGAGGATCACGGACGACGCCATAGGCCCGCTTTACTGTCTCACGATAGGGTTGGTGCACCTTCTTTACAAGAAATTGCTGTGGAGATAATTCAACTTATAACGGAGGCAAATCCTTCGATTTTTCGGAGTGCAATCATAAGTGAAGCCGCGTAAGTAGAACAATTTTTGAGTTTAAATACAGATGATGATTTTTTTTCTATAGAAATGCCGCTGGTGATGCTCCACCCCGACTTTGGACTGCGTTGTGTGGAGTTTTTCGGATGACTGACAATGAAGGTGTTCACGCACAGGTATGATATTAGAGAAATATGCACGCGAAAAAATTGTTTTTCAGCTTAATGAAATTTTTCGTCGTGTTCTTGACCCAGACACTGTTGAGAGTCCTGAGAAAGACGATTTTCTTAATTCCTTTTACGACAAAGGAGTCATAGATGAGCTTATAAGTATTGCGTTAACTCCACCACCAATGAGCTTTTCTGACCTTATACCCACCAATGCTAATCCACGACCAGTCTACTTTGTTCCAGGGACCAGTGACGATGAAGATGATGATTATTTTGAGCAAGGAGATAGTGTGGTATTTGGAGAAAACGTTGAAAAGCTTCGCGATCTTGACTCCCCAGTGGAAACCGCTAATGTATCCGCTTCGGATTATTCACCTCTCTCGACTACTACTAAATTCATTAATGAATGGAATGTCACCCCAGGAGCGAGTAACAACTCAAATTGCTTGCTGCTTCCAACTGCTGCTACTACTCAATCTGTAATTACAAGTGACCTCTCTCCAAGTACGCCTCTGAGACGAGAGCTCGAATCGTCAACAATACCACCAGCGAAACGACGTGCCTCAGCATCTCTTGAATCCGGCCGTCCTGTCCCACGGCGAGTTTATGATAATAGCCCTCCTGCAGCTGCTGCTGCCTCGTGTTCATCTCCAATCCTCCGATCATCTCAATCAGTACCTCGCTCAAGTTCCTGCCCCTCATCTGTTCGTTGTGGCTCAGCCTCAGAACTATGTCTTTCTCCTGATAGCGGCGGCGTCGGTGGTTTGTCTGCAACGTCAATGCCAACACGTCATCCTACGTGGGTTCGTACAGCCCGTAGGTTGCAGGGCATGTCAAGCGGCGAACGGGAAGCTACTCTAAAGGCTTCACAAGCGCAATTAAGTTTTGTCAAATGTCAAATATCTGACATTCTATCTCTGTGTGTGCAAAAGCACAATTATCGAAGTAAATACAGGGTCAGTAAATGAGTTATTCTATATTAATGCAGACGTTGCAACAAGGGTTGCATGTGCACTTGATATTCCTCTCTTTCAATCCTATTTTTGATATGTTTCTCGCAATCTACGCCGTTAAATTTCTGCGCTCATGCCTAACTGCCCAAGCAGAATATTATACTCGTCTCTTTATTCGACAAGATGTTTTCTTACCTGTTTTGTTTCTTTTAAGAGAACGTGTTACAAAACCAAATGGTCGCGGAGAAGGGTCAGTATTGGAATCAGTGATTTTAGACTTTTTCTCAACAATCGAAAAATTGGCACCAAAATCACCCGCTGTTGCGTCACTCCTACATTTTCTAGTAAGAAATTAAAAATGCCGTATCTACAAATTTCATTTTTACAGTTTAAAAATTTGTCCTTTCTGCAGTTTGAGCATCATGCCGAGGACGTTGAAGCACTGAACGCATATTATAGCACACGTTGCAACTTTGTATTGTTCGAAAGACTGCGTGCCGTTCACGGAAGCTCTCAGGAAGCGCGATTATGGAATACCGCTGCTTTTGTCGATCACGAAATGGCTGATGGGAAAATAGGACGCCGAAGATTAAGGCCTTCCTCCTCTCTGTCTCATTTACAGGATGTGAGTTGTCTTTTTAAATTTAAGTTTCAAGCAGCGATCTGATGATGAAGAGCAAGATTGGTTTTGGAATGAGGAAGAGGAAGATAGCGATGACATGATTCCCTCACAATATAGCAACAATAATCCTATATCACACGGCATCGCAAGCAACTCTCTTGTAGTGCCACCACCCAATGTCGTTATGTCCCAATATGGTGATGATGATGAAGATGACAATGAAGTTCCATCATTCTTTAAACACCCGACGTCTATTTCTTCTGATGAAAAGAAAAATTTCAGTCCAAAACCGTCACAGACATTCGGACTTCGATTATTAATGAATAATCATCCTCGTCACGCACCTGACAAATTAGAAGATGAAGTTATCTGAGACACATGCATAATTATTTTTTCAATCTAGATTTTTAGCAGGGAACAAAAAAATTGTACATTATGCATAAAAAGGAATTTTTTATTGATGAACGCCAGGATCGTAATCTTCATCTGGCATTACACTATCAGGTCCATATAACTTAGATATTACCCAACTTGTTTCTTCTTTGACTAGTAAAGGCTTTGAGGTAGTAACGGTCGGTTGCAGTGTAGACTTTTCGTTTTGTATTATTTTGTCTTCCTTTGGCATTATTGTAGCGGGATTTTGTCGCTGTTTTTGCTCTTCAGCAAACCTTTCACGTTTTCGATTCTCATCAGCAAGGAGAAGCGCCAGGTCTGCTTTTTTTCTATTAAGCGCCACTGCTCTTTGCTGAATTATTTTTTTCTTTTCCTCTTGAAGGAGCAAACGTTCTTTCTCATATTGTTCCAATGAATTTTGCATTGAAATTGATTCACTCTTCAACTTCTCCTTTTGACGATCTAGTTCTGCCGCATAATTAGCTAAATTCTGTTTATAATGCTCGACTTCAAGACGATACTGGTTCAAAGCCTCTCTATCAGTCTTAACCGCTGACATCACTTGCAGCAGTCGCTGATCTTGTAGTGAAGGGCAAAGAGTTTGATCAGGACACTCTTCACTAAAAGCGCCAGTATTAATACCTCCTACTGCTTCACAATTTGTTGCTATGCAATAGCGATAGGCAGATTCTTTTAAAAGAAATTTACAACACTTTTGGGTCACAATTCTTTTTGGTGATGGTGTTGGCATCAATTTTTCTTGTACTTCAAGAATTATTTGTGATTGATCATTGTTTAATGCCGATGGCCGTCTACTAGAAGAATTTAAAAAAGGGGGTTTGTAAGATTGCCGTCTTAGCTTAGCATTTTGCGCAATTGCAAGAGGCGTTGATTCAACAGCTTGTGCACTAGGAGGAAAAATTCTATTAGAGTTATCATATTGACTTTTTAATACAAGAGCGCCAAAAATTGACTGACTTAATAAAAAAAATAACAACAACATCGCTAGAATATCATTTTCTAACTAACAGGTTTGCAACACATGAGACTAATAACAGCTTCATAATACGCAATTTACTTTTGCTGTATTTATTTTTGCACTTTTTATTTCTGCATTATTTATTTCAGTACTTTTTATTCCTCATGCAGAGAGGTGTTGCTCACATTATAATTCATCTTCATCGGCGGCGGCGGCGAATGGTGAATACATTATTGGTGACGCCTCTAGCCTTGTAAATAACCCAAAACATTCATCATTCTCCCATAAGAGCACTGATCGTCCTTGTACAGGAACTGAAACAACCTGAGTTGGTGCATCAGTAAAAGAGATGAGCCAACGCTCAAATGCAATCCAATCATCTCGTCCTCCAACATTATTCGTTGCAAACCGCGGACCTGGTGTCTCCCAGATTTTAGCTTGTTTTTGATAAACTAAAGCAAACTTAATTGTATTGACGACTGAAAGAATGACTTCAAATTCGCGACGATCATTGGAGCTGCTGCTTGAGGATATACGCAAGATGACGGATTGATCACTGTCTGCTTGTCCTGTAGAAAAATCTTCGGGTATTGTCGGCGGTGTTTCATCGCATTGGAAACTTTCCGGATGAAGAATCCAAGATCCGCCGATTGCTCTTTCTGTTGCAACTGTATCTGAACCCATGCGTTCCAGAATCAAAGGGACTTGCAATTCTTTCACCGGTACTGGTTTTGTGTGCAAAATATTGTTTGTCTTTATTGCCTCTTCATCTTGCCAACTAAGTGCTACTGAGCCTTTTCCTTCAAAAGACAAAGTAGGGTGGAGTGACTCAATTTGATCAGCTGCAATATCAAAACCAACACCAAGATAGTCATCATCATTATAATAGAATGATACTTTCACTCGGCCAGCTTCAAATTCTGCTAAGATACCTATAATATCTCCGGATGACAGTTGTGGGCCGAAATCAGGCAAAAGAAGATCTTCGCCATCGACAAGATTTGCCTCGTAGAACAATCCTTTCAAGTCCCAACCAGCACTGAAGGCACCTTTTGTCGTTAATCCCACACTGCCATTACTAAACTCAGTTAAATTGAATTGCCAAAAACGTGCGCCCGCTGAACTAAGTCCTTCGCTCCAGATGGCATTGTTTTTCTCCCAATCTCCTGTAGGGTCATTTTGCAATACATTGCCATCAGCAACCAATTCTCCTTTAGTATCATTTGCGATGATCCAGTGCGCTGTGGGTGCAGCTTTAAGGACGCTCGATATATTAAATAACAAAAGAAATAGTGCCAAAGACTTCATTTCTCTAAAATGTTGTGTTGTCACACCAGTGCTTCTATTGATTTAAAGTTTGTGCAACCCTACAAAAAGTTATCAAATGTTGGAACAGTTTTGATGCCGGTTGGCTTGTCAAAAAAACATGATTAAGAGTCCTTTCAAGAGGCAGTGGCTATACCTTCTTGCTGAATTTCTTCTTCACGGGGTTCTTTGCAATCTTCCATCTTCTTTTCATTAGATGCAACCTCACCACTTGATGTTGCATCACTTATTGCATTATTTGTTGTTGCATCACTAGTTATTGCTTGATTTTCTTTACACGGATTTGCTACAGGAGGGTTCTTTGCTAGTTGCTCCATGCACTTGACGACCGAAAAATCCTGAATACCGCCACAAATTTGCCACAAAACACGGAACTAGACTGCGCTATTAATTTATCTCACCTCTGTTGATCCATCTGATCGCACTAACAAAAAGCACTTTGTTGGATTGTCTTTCGTTTGTTTGCCTTCCCATAAAGCTACTTTTATTTCAACTACATCCCGCGCTTTTTCTTTTACATTTGGGTGGTAATCAAGCAATGCTCGAATCTAAAAATAATGTTGCATAACTTGAAACTGGGCTTTTTGAAAAACGCAATTGAAAATGAAAATGAACGCTGCACTCAAAAATGCGGCACTTGAACATGCAGCAATTTTTTCTGCGCACTTACAACTTTGAATGCCGTTAGTGGAAGAGGTGTTTGAGGCGGCGTGATGTCTAATAATTCCCTGTAGCATGCACGAAGATGTTCTATTCCTTCAAAAGTCTCCCCGCCAAGGAGCAAAGGCGTCTTAAGTTTAATTCCCTGTAAGATGATTGATTCAACTTTACTTTACTTGTAATTTTGTATATTCTTTAAGTCTTTCATTCAAAAACTTTGGGGGTAATGATAAAAGAGCTTTTTCTGCAGTTTGAAGATTGTTTATTAGCTCGACTTTTGTCTGAATTCCATTAATTTCTAAATTTGTTATTTTATTGAGTATTTCAATATCTTCAGGAAATCTTCGTAAGTAAACAAAACAACTTCTTGATTCCGTAACTGTAGTTACTATCCGAATAACTTTCTGCGAAAAACCAAACAATTCACAGATATTTTATAAAGTATCACTTTTTTGCAATTAATTTCAAAAATAGACAATTATTTTAACAAGAGGAAAAAACACACATTTATTTTCTGAATTATTTAGGAATTAAGCAATAAAATAAACTACCATTAAGAAGTTACTTAATATTTATCATTAAACAAATTGTTATTTTACGTAGAGTTAAAACTACCTGTATTGGCTCAAGTGCTGTATTCAATACTTCTTTAACTTTTGACCATGACGCCTCTTCTGGTATACCTGTGATTTCAAGAAGACATCTGAAGAAAATTATAATTTAAATCACACACCCTAAAGTATGAATGTCTTCAACATTTTTTGGAAATGATTTTTTAATTTTATTATTTTCCGATTTCATATTATTTTTTTTCGGTATATTTTTCTTTTCAATTAATGGAGGTGGAGATGTTGTTCGACGAATCCAACAAATATTCTAATTTTTTTTTTTTAAATTTTTTCCTTACATTATTGTCAACTTTTGTTTCTAGTTCTGAATCAGTAAGAGCTGTAATTATATCCTTTTCATTCACATTCAGAGATTGTATCTTTTTACATGAAGTTATAAATTTTATCTCGAGCCATCCCTAAATAATAATAAGAAAAAATTAAAAAAAAGAAAATAACAAAAAAATATTTTTCTTAATAATATATGTTTGAAAATTTACTTCTGGTGATTCAGCGATTTTTGACTGAAAAAAACGATCAGTTTTTAAATTATCATCACTGAAATAATATTCAACTTGTTTTTTAATAGCAGTATTAAGATCAGCAATTTTTGGTTTTTTTGCTGAATCTTCGTTATTTAGATTTTCTTGAGTAACACCAGCCGGTCTTTTTTTTGTTAATAATTCAACATTATTATATTCAAATTCAGACGACGATGCCATCTCCGACGATGCCATTTCCGACGATGCCATTTCTGATGATGCCATTTCCGACGATGCCATTCCAGCAGTAATTTGGGTCATTAGGTTAATAATAAAAAATTAATATTTATGAAATCTTTCTAGAAATAAAGATTTTCGATTTTTACTTGAAATTTTTTCAGTTATAAATCTAATAACAAATCCTGATCTAGAGAAAATATTATTAATTTCTTTAATACCATCAGGATGAACACCATAAGTAATATGGTACCATCTTGCATACCAATAACAACCAATTGCTTGTTTACGTGTTTTATTTGAGAATCTTCTCCAACCAAGATCTTGTAATGATAACATTATTCCATTATTATTATCTAATATTAATACTATCTCTTTTAAATAATCTTTTAAATCTTTTTTATTAAATTTTTTTGATAATGCAAATATTGTTTCATAAAACACCATTATTTAATAGTCACATAAAAAGTTCATATAAAAAAAAAATTTTTTTCAAAAAGAATTTATTCTAATTATTCATTTTTAATATGAAACTTTTTTTTTTTTTGGAAATAATATGAATTATTAAAAATTAAAAAAAATTAATCATTATATAGCTGTTTATTTATTTCGTTGGTGAAAAAAATTCTCTATTCTAAACTCCAACTCTAATCTAGTATTTATTTTAAAATTTTATATTTTAAAACTCAATTTATAATTAATTTTTCAAATATAAAAAATTTAAATTAAATAAAATTTAAATTAGAATTTTGAGAAATATGAAGTGCGTCTTACACTTTGATTACTAAATCACACATCTCCTTTTTGAAGATGGAAGAATATTTTGTTGAAGACAACCCTCTAAAGTAATTGAAGCTCCAATAGGACAGACTATTTGCATCGGTAAATAACGTAAACAATAATCATTGTTTGCAATGTAACCATTTTTACATATTGATTGAATTGAGATTTCTTCAATTATGATACAACTATTTCCTAATAAAGTCGTTCCTAATGGACATGAAGGTAGAGGGAGGGTAATTATTTTTCGAGGCTTCAATTCAACTAAGGGTGAAAAACGTACACAAGTAAATCCTGAATCTGTCGGTGTCGCATCAGCTGGGCATATTGTCAATGCTGGAATTATTTTTCGCTTTTGACAAATCGGTCCATTCGACTCAATGCCATTCGGACAAACATAACGTGGAGCAATGATACGCTTAATAGGATTAGGGACTATCAACTTAGTTGTCACAATGCAGGAGAAAGTTTTCCAATTGCCACGTTCTGATCCTTCCGGACAAGCCATTTCAATTGGTATAGTTCGACTCTCTATACAACTTTTTTCATTAGCTGCCAGACGCCCGGCGTTGCAACGGAAACTTGCAGGAATTTTTTCGAGTGATATTTCGCCCTGGGGGGGCAGTGGAATTGAAGCTATGCATGAACCATTTGGAGCAATATTATACGTGTTCGGAGGACACTTAGTTATTGGTTGTACGAATTCTCGTGACAGACAAATAGGGCCTTTTCGGGTGGTTCCTGGTGGACATTCTTTTCTGAGTAAAGACGTAACTTGTCTTACGCACTGATTATTTTGAACATCTAAAACGCCAAAATCACAAATTTTTTCTGCAGTCAACATTTCTTTCATCACGCACTGTCCATTGTTAATTTCCCCTCCTTCTGGACAATGAGGTTGCGCTAGAACCACTTTCGGCTCAGCATTGCATTCACTACTAGAAGATGGTAAACAACCCAAATCTACTACATTGGTCTCGCCAACTGGTGAGTCTAATTCATTAGATGTAGTTCTCAGAGCTGCTGCTGTCTCAGTTAGACATCGAACTGGTGTTGAAACGCAAACAGGGTCAGCAACACATTTCGGTGCCTTAGCGTCATCAACAAATCGCATGTCCTTGGGACAAGCATACGCAATCCGAGATGTGCGAACTTTCATGCAATCATTGTCGCATGATAGTCTTGGAACCAAAGTCTCATTCCGCTCGCAATGATTCAAAGTCAAAATGAAACCGGGCGAACACCGTGAAATGGGTTTCTGCTCTGCTAGACGCTCACATTGTTTGTCGGAGCTTTGCATGGTGCCAAGTGGACAAACTATATCCTCACGAACAAGCTTCTCACATTTATTCTGCTCTGTTCGTGAAAGCTTGAATCCATTAGGACACTGAGGGGCAGAAATAATCTCCCGTGTGCATTCCAAATTCTCATTATTTAGATTGAAGCCGTCATGACAGTATGGTGTAGCAGGCGATGTAACTTCCATTCGACAAACTGAGTCAATCTGAAGAAAACCATCAGGACAAGGTGCAGGGGATTCCGCCAAAGGGCGTAAGCATTTCCTCCTTATTGTGTCGTAGGTATAACTCCTAGGACAACGAGGTGCGGGCTGTGTTATGGATATGCATTTCAGTAATTTCTTAGCGTAGTTAGAACCATCCGGACAGATAATGATTGCTGCAGTCGTTGAGCTTTTGATGCACTGTCGCGTACTCGGATTTAACATGAACTCAGCTGGACAATCAATCATGCTATGAATAGTTTGACTGCATGTACCGTTTCTCATCGCAAATCCTGGTGGACATTCCGGGGGTAACGCAATATGACTGACGCATCCTGATTCTTCAAGATGCTCATCTTCTCCTATGCATGTGAGCTGAGCCTCTATGACAGAGAATCTTCGACAAACTCCGTTCTGTAAATCATAGCCGAACGGACATATTATTTCAGGGCGATGAGTATCCAAGCATTCTCCATTTACTGGTGTGGTAAATGGCGGACACAGGAACTGCAAAGGTGCAATCTTTTTATTCATGATCTGATGATCCACAAGAGTTTCATTGGACATGCATGACAGCTCTTTCACACCGTGCCGTGATTCTGTTATAGATACAAAGTTAGGATTCTCTCGACTGAACTTTTGAAGAGGCACGCCTGTGATTGGTAGTATAATCTTTTTCTGTCTAGTCAGTATGTTCAAGAGTGTATCATTTCGTTTTTCTCCGAAAAGTTTTTTTTCTTCGGCTCCCGCCGTGTAATGAAAACTAAAAATATAAACAATATAGATTATTGTCGAAAACACTGCGGTTTGCTTATCCATAGGGTTTTCATAAAAAGCTGCGATGAATTTTTGGCTGAGGCCGCCGAACGTATTGAGACACATGCATATCAAGATGCATCATTGCGCCTACTTCTTTGAAAGGTACAAAGTATGACTCCTCCTGTTAAAACCTCTTGAGCGCTAATATGTTAAAATATTTTTATCACCTACTCGGTTGGGGCGCGTCAGAGTGTTCTGGTCAGCCGAGTTGTCCATGCGCTCTTTGTTTAGGGGGGAATACTGATCTCGGGCTAAATCGCACGGATGTTGATTTTTATTTTGCTGCCTTGAGTGTTTGCAATTCCTTATTAGCTTCGTTTAAAGATGGCGGTGATGGCTGCAGCATCGAAATAAAACACATCGAAGGCCCCCCCAAAGAGCGTTATTATAATCCGACGAAAACTCGTGTTTGTCGTTTATACTCAAAAAGCAGTTTGGATGCTCAAGAAGTCAAAGAGATACTCAAGAAGCTGAAACTTTTGCTTGAAGAGTACAGGTCCGATCAAAAACGACGGAAATCCTCCTTATTTCTTCTTTTTCTTCCGCTGGCATTTTAACGTATTCTATTTAAAAAAAGCAACAAGTAATTTCTGCCTTCAGAATGATTGTGACCAACACAACACATAATGAGATTCCAAGCAACGAAAAAAATACCTCTCCTTCACCTTCTTCTTCTTCTTATTCTTCTTCTCCCGATCACGATGTTGATTTAGACATTGCACTTACCAACGAGGTCACCAATAAAGACCTCAATATAACTAGTCCTGCACCTTCATATCATACCGCTATTCAGGTGCTTATTCCCCGAGTATCATCATCCGTTATCGATAATAATTTCGAACTCGCACCGCCACCAGAATTGGCCTTAGTAGGAAGCCTACTGAGGTCATCGCCTTCGCTTGAGAGAGAGTCAGCAGAGCGGGCAGCGGAGGTGTGGGGCAAAGCTGTCGGGTTAGAGTCTATGTCATCAGGAGTGTCAGAAGATGAGGAAACGCCGCAAATTCTAAAATACAAAAAAAAAGTTGAAACAGGTTCAAAATTTGACGACGACGACGAGAGAGATGTGAAAAAAGAGAAGCTCAAGAATGAAATAAGACTTTGCATAAATCATTTAGGGATAGAAGAAAAATTTAACAAACAGCTTTCCGTTGTAATGAAAGGAACTTCAGAATTTCATCAAGCACAACAAGTAGTCCCTGGTTTATGGTAAGACGCATAAATACTTAATTAAAAATAGGGTAGGCTCTTACTTTGTTGCTTCTAATCGTATAAAACTTTTTTCTCTGGGAATTACGCATAGTAGGTATTTTTGAAGTTTTATGATTTTTAGTAATTTGTTGTGTCAATGTACACCCGCCTTTCAAAAAAGATTTTTATTATATGATTTTGCCTTGCGAAGATACATCGGAACAAAACGTTCTTCAATTTTTTGAAAGAACAAATGAGTTTATATTATCCGCACTAAAAGAAGGTGGAAATGTTCTAGTACATTGTGGAGCGGGTGTTTCAAGGTATTAGAAAATTTTTAATCAATTGATTAGAGCTCCTACAGTTTGCGCAGCGTTTTTGATTTCAGAGCTTAAAGTTTCCGCAAAACTTGCATTGCAATTGATTCAGGTAAAGATTTATTTTTCTAATTTGAAAAAATTCAGGCAGTACGTCCCTTCGCAGATCCGAACTTTGGTTTCAAGTCTCAGCTTAAACAATTTGAAGCTATCATACGACAACGAATAACGACAACAGAAAAATTTCAAGCATCTACTGCTCAAGTATTAATAGCTACTTCAACGAATGTACTTGCACAACGTATCAATTCATTAGGACAACTGACGCCGACGAATCGTAATGCGAAATTGTCCAGTGACAATTCAACAAATTTCTTATTAATTAGTAATAAGGGACAATGGCAAAAGTCGTTGCTGCGTAACTTGCGTATGTCAAAATCACGCAGACAAGCTAGTCCCAAAAATATTGGAAGAAAAAATATTACACGTCATGTCATTTAGCTTGCAACCTGGCTTCAGCGAGTTTGTTTAAAGGAAAAAAAAAGTTGATATTACTATTAAAAAAATCTTAAAATAGAAATTTTTATTGCGTACATTTTTTGCAAAATCGAAAAAATTTTAGTCATTTTACGTGAAATTTTTTTTCTTGCGTATTACCGACAAACAATCCATAAATTTTTACTTTCTATCACATTATGATTTATTAGTTTAATCATTAAAAATCCAAAATTCTGTACTATATAAAATGTCCCAAATCAATTTTTTAAATTTATTTTTATACGGTGTTCGAATTATCCCAAATTCAGAATAAAGTCACCCAATTTGAATTTTTCCCCAGAAAAGACGAATGCTCTTTTGCGGAGCAAACGGTTCGCAGAGGATTTTCAATGATCTTGGGTTTTAATTAAATTAATCATGAGATGTTGAAAAATGATAAAAAGCTGAAAGCAGATTTGGGATCAATCTCTCTTATTGCTGAATTTCATTTCATATTAGAAAAAAAATGTTTTTCAATTTTCAAATTATTGAATTCAAATTTAAATTAATTTTATGAGAGATTAAACAATTGCCTAACTTAAACTAGATTCCAAAAATAGGAGTCTTGATATTCCCAAAAAAGTTCTTACATGGCAATGAATATTTATCTGATACTTGCTATGTATTTGATGAATTTAATTTTGCTTCTTTTTGCATGCAAAATTTTCTCACATCCAATCAATTTAACGGGTGCTTTTAATTATTTATACGCAAAACGTTTTTCATTAAAACACCTAACATGTCTGATTAAGTGCACCTGAGAGAATTTGCATGCTGTGGGGAAATTCTTCATGTCGCCGCTACATTTCGTACAAAAATAACAATTTTCATAACACAATCAAGAATATAAATTTGATATAAGATAGACATTATATAATATACTACATTAGAGCAAATCTTATTTTAGATTTGAAGTTTTAATACAATTTTTAAAAAAAGTAGCAGAAAATCCTTATTTCAAAAGACACGAATTTAGTAAATTATTTCCAATAATAAAAGTCGTTTATGCTAAACCTGTACGCCTTATTCTGATGCACATCTATGTATATTAAATCATTAACAATAAGAGGATTCTTATCATATAAAGATGCAACAGTAATTGAATTTGATCCTCATTTTAACGTTATTGGTGAGATATGGAAGTAATAAAATTTTTTCTAGTTGGCCCAAATGGAAGTGGCAAAAGTAGTTTACTTGCGGCACTTCGTTTTGTTATGGGGGATGCATTACCAGATAAAGCACATTATCTACATCAAGGCATAAGCTCAAAAGTTCTAGTTGGATATGTTACTCTTACATTTGATAATACTGATAAAAGACTTGCAGGGGTAATACAATTTAAATTAATAATCATAATAAATTATTAATAAAAATTAAATGATTATAATTAATAAATAATAATATTAAAATACTAATGAATAAATAATCGTATTCAATTAATCATAATTACTAATAATATTATTCAAATAATTATGATTAATAATTAATAATATACAGCTCAATAAGCACAATTAATCAATTATATTTAATAATTAATAATATATAAGTTATAAATACGCTTTAATGAATAATGTTTAATTAGAAAGTAAGATTTCAATAATAAACAATATTTTAAAATAAATTATAATCAACAATAAATAGGAACTCTTATAATAGATTACCATTAATATTTAAATTAGTTTGATCAATCTGAGGTTATTGTAAGAAGAGATATAAGTGCAAATAAGGATGAGATTTCATTAAATGGAAAACGTATTACACGTCAAGAATTATTAAGTACTTTAGAAGCTGCTGGTTTTGCCAAAGCAAATCCATATTATTTTGTTCATCAACATGAAATTACTTTACTTACTCGAATGTCAAATGAAGATCGTTTCAAATTATTAAAAGAAGTTGCTGGTACACGGTAAGAATATAAATAAAATAAAATTAAATGATAATAAATTTAATTACATTTAATTATATATTTAATTAGATATTGTCATAAATCTTGTAATAAAATTAAATTTAAGTAAATAAATTTAAGTAAATTAATTTTTATAAAAAAATTTTATGAAATTAATTTGTAATATTTTTTTATATATTAAATAGAGTTTATGATGAAAGACGCTTAGAAGCATCTCACAGTCTTGAGGATACACGCACTAGACGGCGTTCAATAGATTCAACTTTAGACATGATTATGACTCGAATGAATGAATTAAAGGTAAAACTTCTTTTTAAAAAATTTTTTTTTATTAATTTTTTTGAAAATTGTTTTTTTTAAAAAATTAGGATGAACAATTAGAACTTAAAGAATTTCAAAAATTAGAGAATGAAAAGAAATGTATTGATTTTTTGTTGGCTCGTAAGACGTATTTTTTCTTCTAATATCATAAATATAGAAAAAGATTTTCAAGAAGTATCAAAAAAAATTCCAATTTTGGAAAATGAAAAACAAGAAAAAGAATTAAAAATAAATAAAATAAATTATGATTTGATTAATTTAAAAGAAGATTTAAATATTTTACAATCAAAAATGAGTTCTAGTGAGTTCGAGTAAATTTATATATTATTAGATGAGACAGAATCAAATTTTATAGAAAATTCAATAATCAAAATAAATGATAAACAAAAAGAAATAACACAAGAAATAACACGTTTTAATTTGGAATTAAATGACAAAAAATCAGAAAAATTAATTTGTGATAAACGTGTAGAAAAGTAAAGTTAATTTAAAAAAATTAATTTTTTTAGAACAGAAATATTATGTAAAAATTTAGAATTTGAAATTAATAAAATTGAAAATGATTTAAAAACAATTCAACCTTCATTAAACAATGATGAAGAAATTATACGTAATTTAGAAAAAAAACTTTTAAAATTACGCCAAGAATTAATACAGGTATATTTTAATTTCATTTAAATTGATTTATTTATATATATTTATTTATATTTTGTTTATTTTAATTAATTATCATAATTAGTTATGTTTAATTTCATGATTAATGATTATAATTTAGCTTTCTGAAAAAGGAAGACGTTCTAAAGAATTTCACACAATAACAGAAAGAAATAAAGCAATATCTAAAGAAATAAAATACAAAGAAGAAGAACTTAAAAATTTACAGAAAATATTTGGGACTTTAAAAAATCAAGTAAGAGATTTTTTAAAAATTTTGTTTTTTTTTTTTTTATTTTAGTTATCTGAGATAGAAACAACAAATCTAAATGAAATTAAAGAAACTTCAAAAATAAAAAATGAGATCAAAAATATAAATAAAGAAATTGATGAATGTAAAGTATTAATTAGTAGTTTAATTTCTGAAAAAAATATAATTGAAGAAAATTATTCTAAAATAATTGAAAATATTGAAACTACACAACGCAATTTACGTCAAGAAGAAAATATTTATCAAAATGCATTAAGTAAATTATTATTCAAAATAAATAAAAAATAAATTAATAAAAAATATATTAATTAAAATTTTTAAAGATTTAATTTTTATCAAAAATATTTTTTTTAGGACGCCTTAATCAAACTATGCGTCCAGCACAATGTACTGCAAATGAAGGTAAAAATTTTTTTATTCTTATTTTTTTAATAGCTGCAATTACATGGGCAAGAAATAATAATAAACAACATCTTGTTCCAGGAACATTATTAGAAAATATCAATGTAAATTCAGAATATTATACTGCTGTTGAAGTAAATATAAATAAATTTTATATAAAACTAGACTGCTGCAGGTACACAATTATTTAATTTAATCGTTAATGATCGTAAAATTGCATTTGAAATTATTAATTATATCAAATATTCTCGTGAAGGTTCAACAATTATTATACCATTACAAGACATTAAGTGAGTAATATTTTTACTTTCATTAATTGAAAAATTTCATATATTATTTTTTTATTATTTAATTAATTTTATTATTTAATTAATTTTATTACATAATTAATTTTATTACATAATTAATTTTATTATTTTATTA